>CM076582.1:1161021733-1161124037 GCA_034641835.2 Pinus albicaulis
AAGGAGGAGATGTGAATCATTTTGTGCTATATGAGGGGTAAAAACCGAATTGTGATTTAACAGAAGAAAATCCAAAGCTAAACAGATAATCATAAATGGTAAGTAGAAAGATGATCACCTAAAAGGAAAGGATCCATTTTAATTTCAAATATCATTGTGATAATGATATGGAATTTGGTATTATTATTTTTTAATTGTTTGAGATAATGTTAGGTATTATAACAAGAAATCTTCTTTATAAATTATATAAAATTTTCAATATAATTATTAAAAATGAAAACAAATTAATTTTAATAATATTACCAATAAATTATATAACATATTTCACAATATTAAATTTATTTAGAACAATATTTACATTATAACCTTGGAATGATATTTGTTTTTATGTTTTGAATAATTTTAATAATTTTACCAATAAATTATATAACATATTTCACAAGAGTAAAGTTATTTAGAACAATATTTACATTATAACTTTAGAGGGTTGTGCAGTAATGTGATGCCTGGGCTACTCTTATTTTCAATAACACACTCTCAGTCCATATAAAATTTCGATATGATTTTAAGACCCACATCAATTTCTTTCCACATTTAATATCTAGCCCAACTTAAACCTGAACCACATTACAACCACCCTTTTCCTTCTTCCGACCTTTGGGTTATCCCTCACATATCAAACTTTAATAAATGAACATTCGAATCCTAATTAATCCCAAGGCAAGCCTTTGTTTAAACAATGAACGGTGCCTACAACTGTTACGCCACAACTTAAATTGACCCCAAATATCAATCTTCGGTTAAATAATTATCCGTGCCTAAACCCTTTTTTCACGGCCAAATGCGCTTTGCTCCTTATAAATATACATATGGGCAATTAACGTTACAAACCAACTGGCCCGAATTCTATTCTTGGTGTGGAAGCTTATGGATGTAAATAAAGGTTATCAACCCACATCTAGGCTTTATAAACCCACAATATAAAATGTGTCGTGGCTTACCATTAACATATCCCTCCATGGCTTATCATCTCGACATAATATGGGTACACATTATGCCTTGTTCAACCATTGTAATAAGATGTGATCTCAGCCTAGGTTTAAACTTCGAGGACAACATATGTCAAGGACTCGGGCCCCACAGCCTATTAAACACTAACAAGCCGTGGACTCATATTAAAACTCCAATATAACGACGATCACTCTTACCAAGTGTGACCTTGGTCAAATTACACCAGCGCGCATACACCTTATACCACACCTATAATAAAATGAAATCTCTGCAAATAACACCGGGCCCACAATGCTTGCAACATACATTCGTGTTATCTGTCGAACGGATCTAACGATCCACGATTTATCGCTCCCAAAATCTTGATCGAATGGCCTTAACCGAATATCACATTTTCTTATTCTCCGATCGTTAACGCCTAAAAAAACACGATATAAACGATTTTGTAATACCGCCTGTGGATGCGTGTCGATCCAAGACACTAATCGCGTTTTTTTTTCCAAAACAGCTTACCGGTCTTTGACAACGCAAAAACCATAAATGGTTTCCCGAATCCGCCTTACTGTGCCATGTCCAGGTTACATCCTCATGGTTCCGTCTCTTCCCTTTCGGACATTCATTCGATGCATTTCTTTGACAACCCTTGATCTGGCCTTAACATTCGAAGACCAAGTATTAACTTCAACGTGCGCTCGGCATACAACTCAATTCATACAGTTTGGTCATATATCAACATATATATCAAGCATTAAATACATTAATGAACCCCAGTTTCGGATTAAAACCAACACTAATACATATTCATATAATCTTCGGGTTATAACCAGAACTCCCACGACATCCCATGGATTTCCTAAACAATACAACCATATGCCAAGATTCTGAAATTGGATTCAGAATTCCTCCCAGGTCATCGACCCTTGTAGTGGTCGATGTCTGCAGGTCCTCAATCTCTTCAGAAAGTTAAAATGGATTCCAATTACGTGTAGAATCACTAATCTACCCCTTGCGTCGGGTTTTGCAAAGTCCGCAAACCCTACATAACTAACTCACGACTCTACCATTAATTCAAGCAATCTGTTCAGGCATGATCCAATCTGTCAGTAACACAAAGGTTAAAATTATCACAGGAATTCAGATATTCTTCATATAGTTTACAACCAAGAACACGTACATGATTCACACAGGAATTAGGAACAATTTCTTCCTCAATATCTATAAATGTAATCAATCACAGGAGCTCTCTTTCCTCTAGCCAGATTTTCAAATCAAATGGCCCTCTTCTTCACTATTCTGTCTCTGAACCACTATGAGCTGTAGCTATTTGTCTTTGAAACTCGAAACCCTATAATCCATTTAAATTTAATCTGTCTTAGCTGAATGAAAAAAACTATGTGTAGTTGGTAAAGGATGTTTGGTCTCGTTTCAATTTAAATTCGGGATCTCCTTTTCTCTCGAGCACTGCAGATCGAAGCCCTGCGCGGTGGTCCACAATGCCCATCTCCGCGACCTCGAACAGAGACAGACGGTAGGAAAACGTTCGCGGCAATCATGCTAACAGGCTAACCAACAGATGACAAACACGTGGCGAAATTTGATCAGTGAGAAGGGCGGTACGGTATTTCTCCTATTGGCTGGAGTAAGCAGTGTTTGCTCAGCCCACTCGAGCAAAGAAAACACCTCTGGCATAATTATTATAATATGTTGATTGTTGTCATTTTTATTAATTGATGTGCTAATTTTGTTAGTGGATAATCATTATGTGTGGAGAGGATTTATGGATTATAATTAAGTATAGTTGATTATGATTGATTATGGTTAACTATGATAGAGTGATGGTTGATGAGGGATTATTATAGTCAATATCAAGTAAATTAAGAGTGACCATGGTTTATCTTAACTATTTATGTTAAACTATACTTAACTATGATATGTTATGGTTGACCATAGTTGACCATGTTCATTGTAGTTAACCATGTTGAGCATGATTGGCCTTGGCTTGACCATGTTCAATGTAGTTAACCATTTTGAGCATGGTTGGCCTTGGCTTGGCCATAGTTGATCCATCTTAATGTCACAACTCCAAGTGATGAGAGGGAGAAAATCTCTCAACATGCAAATATCTTTATGAGTGCAAAACTTGAAGAAAGATTTGCACCTCGAGAGATTTTATTCCTTTCAACTTGGTAGACTTAGAATTGAGATGGATCTATGTTTGTTTTGAGAAACACACAAACAAAATGTTTTCACTATAATTTTTTTTTACTTTCAGTTGTTTTATATAATATATAAGCAGTTGACATTGAAATATTTTTATCTATGAATCACAATCTCCACATTAAACTCTTAATACATGCCCCTCATATTTGGAAATAGAAAAAATAAACCCATAGGTCTCTCTCTCTCTCTCGTTACATTTAGACATTGATTTTTTAAATATGACATATCATGTTAAACATTAGAGGAATTACAAATCCCTTTCATACCATGAATTACAAAGAACCTATTAATGATATAAAAACTATTTTTTCTCTCTCTTTGTGTGTGTGAGACTCAACATGTATAAATTGGAAGTAATGCTTCCATGAATTAAAAATTATCGTGAGTAGTTATTATGAGTCCCCAAGTGTAATTCTAGAAGTAATTATTTCCCTATGTGTGTGAGTTGTCTATGAGTCATAGATCCACCTTCTTCATATTTTATCATCTAGAAGTTGTTGATCTACAATTATATATGTAATTTGTTATGTGCTTAATAAGATCATACAATGATTTGTGTTGTGTGCATAATCTCTCACTCTATCTCTATTTTATAACATGGAATCAAAGCCAAGAAAATATGAGAAAACCTTGAATTTTATTCCTTTGTAAATAAATAAGAGAGCGTGTTGTGTGGACTGTTTGTGTGAATAAAATTTATGTTTTTGTAGATCTATTCATTGTGTTTGAGCCAGATTGGATTTCAGAGTAAATTGTGTTAGACTTTGCAGATATGTGTGCTTGTTTTTACATTTGTGTGCAACAAGCAGCTAGCCTCCAGAAAGATTCCTCTTTCTGCCAACAAAACCAGTACAATGGCGTAATGTATTTTGTCTAGAAAGTAATCCTCCAAATCAAATTCCCCTAAGTAAAGGAACACATGCAGTCCCATATGTTGTAGCGAATGGTAAAGGATGATGACCAATGACTTCTTCACATTAGGACAGCCGCATTTTCATTATTGGAGACAAACCTATGTAGAAGACGACAAAATTGGCAGATCTGTAGCAGAAGCTTGTCGCTAGTACATCGTCGTGCTTGCAGCTATGTCATAAGGTTTAGCGAACTTCAACCTTGAGGTTCGAATTTTGACGAACCTTAAAATTTTTTTGAGGTTCGGCGAACCTCATCGAACCTCATAGCCATTGACCAAGTGCATATATCAAAACTCATAACGTCACTCACAACTCAAGCTTGTAATGTATCCTTGCAATTTCCATGATCATGATAGCATTTTTTATGTTTATTGATGTTGATATCTTACTATTTTATCCAGATTATCATTTTAAACTTAGTATATTTATATATATAGAAAATGTATATAGACGAACCTAATGGTGAATCTCATCAAAATTTAAAACACGAACCGAACCTAATCATTGTCGAACCCGAACTTGAACCCGAACCATGTGACATAGGCTTGCAGAGGGGTGATCAATCCCAGATCGTGTCCCATGATTCCTTGCGGAATAAAGTTGTGGATCATTTGATTCATTTTACCAAGATATGGAGTGGCATGAAAGCTCAGAGATAGCCAAAGCCACCACTTGAATACGAAAGGTTGAGTTAAACAATTTTATACTTCACATTTTTTTAAAAGAAAACAATATGAATTGGGTGGATTTCAAGCTTTGTTTTAAAATTCAAGAATTTATTCGAATGATTTGATTCATTCAATTGGATGTTAATTCTTTGTTTTACTATTCAAGTCTCCAAAGCCCCCTCGAATTACCTAAGTTGTCTCCACGAGCTCATGTGAATGTTGTTCAGTCCGAGTTAACTGTTTTAGGCTTGTCAAATTCAAAATCTAAGAATGGTAAATCCCCAATCCAGGACCTGCATTGAATTTTTAATTGATGGAGGCTCACATAGATCTGTAGCCTTTTTGGTTTACGTACAAGCTCTAGAGCAGTGGAAACATAATTGGATCCAGAGTTTGGCAGAGAAGATATATTTTGTCTCAAAATATTCAATCTTTGGGAATTTTTTTAAGATATTTTGAAGATGTTGTGTCTAGTTATATTATTAAAATTAAAAAAAAAGGTATGTTTTTATTTGTAAAAATAAAATGTTGCAAAACCAAAAAGAACATTCCAATTATTTGATAGACTAATGTGACCCATCGGACCCATTGTGTTCCGGAAGCGTCAGTACATGTTATTTTATTAAGGTCAAGTTGTAGAATTGTCTTCTAAAGACATTTTGTACCCATAATTTTATCATAGATAACTGATGAATATATTAGAAGGCCATATATTCAACAAATGGTGGTTGTTCCATAGGATGATTCAGTATCGATACTGACCCGTTGCTCCCCGGGAGGTTGAGAAGCATAAATTCTGCAAAGAACATCAATGATGGTCTGAAGCGGTTATATCTTAAATGGATCAAGTGGGAAGCTTGAAAGTGTGGTGAAGAAAAGAGTAGAAACTGTGAGATTTCAGAGTGGATATGAGTGCTAGTGATGACCATATCAGACAAATTTGATAGATATTTATTTATTGTTGCAATGTCTAATTTTTATAATTGTCATAATTGTCATTGGAAGGAATGATTCCATGACTTCCAAGTTATCGTGAGTTTTTATTGTGAGTCCCGAGGTGTAATTGTAGAAGTAATTATTTCCTTATGTGTGTGAGTTGTGTATGAGTCATAGATCCACCTTCTTCGGATTTTATCATCTAGAAGTTGATGATCTACAACTATATATGTAATTTTTTATGTGTTCATTAAGATTATAAGGTGATTTGTGTTGTGTGAAAAATCTCTCGTTCTCTCTATATTTTCTAACAGTATTATTGAAATGTTTGATTTATAACTTGTACATTACCCTTTTTTTGTTATTAATATGTTTTAATGTTATATATAAACTCCATATTAAGAATGAAATAAACTACACATTATGGAAAGTGAAAAAAAAAGATTTTTAAATTTGGATTATTTTATTTTTCTCTGTATAAAATTCATATAAAATTTTGTTATTTAATATGGACATTGAAATATTTTATTTATGGGTGACACTAACATCATTTTTGTTATTAATATATTTTTCTTTTAAAAATTACTTGTGAAATAAACATAGAAAGAATTACACATAATGTAATATCAATAATACTATTTTTACATGTCATGTTACTCCATATTATGTAGACAAGAAATTACATATTTCCCTTGTACTAAAAGGTAAATTATTATTATTATTATTATTATTATTTTCTTACTTTATATCTTTATATAAAGTTGTTGTCAAATTAAGATGGAAATTGAAGTATTTTATTTATAGGCAACATTAATTTTTTTTGTTATTACTATATTTTAATTTGTTAATGTAAGTATAATTTTATTATATTTAAATCTAATGTTATGTGATAAGATCTCCCTCATGGTGGGTTATAGAGAACCTATTTGCACAATAAACATTAATGTTAATATTGCATTAATGTTACAAACATTGTTACATTAATGTAAGCTCGAATGTCTATCTCGCACTCATGGCATCAAGAAGGTCATGGTGTTTAGCTTGGGTTCAATGCTAACTGTGATTACATTGGATCCTCAGGTGGCTAGAGACTTACTCTTCTCCTCTCACTTTCATGACAAACCCCTCAAGCAATTATGCCAACGGTTAATGTTAATTAGGGCGATGGAATTTACACCCAATGATGATTATTTATGATTCTTGCAGAGCATTTCTGTTAACCATCACTTCATATTCATACAGGGGTGAATATATCCACCATAGAGGGGTTGGAATCAAATGTAGTAGTTTGTAACTTAGTAATATGGAAAAAAGGTGACTAGTGTAAAGTTGGCCAAAATAATGACCCTAAAGTGTGAAGTAATCATTGCACTTACATAGTTATTCAGGAGACTTCTCCTTGATATGCAAGTGAAGTTCATTGGATTTCCTTTTTGTGTAATCTAAATAGGCCATAATGTTTCCAGGACAACAATAGAAATGTATTAGTTTGTAACTTAGTAATATGGAAAAAAGGTGACTAGTGTAAAGTTAGCCAAAATAATGACCCTAAAGTGTGAAGTAATCATTGCACTTACATAGTTATTCAGGAGACTTCTCCTTGATATGCAAGTGAAGTTCATTGGATTTCCTTTTTGTGTAATCTAAATAGGCCATAATTTTTCCAGGACAACAATAGAGATTCTAAAATGATTTTGAGAAAATATGGCAGAAATTTTTAGAAATCCAGGTTACAACTCTCAAGCTTCAGGATTTTGGGTGCCTCAGAGGTTCTTGATGCTGCTGAATCTATTTATGCCATCCAAAAATTGATTTAAACACTCCTACAATCTTATTTCTTGAAAAAAATCATTGGATTCCTGCAAGAAATTCACTATCCAGGAGAAATTATATTGTTAGACAACGCCTTTCATTTTTCAAGATAACGTAGAAGGATTTTTATTTTTACTAAATTAATGGTTTGACAAATGAAAATAGTAATAACTAAATAGAAATTGTGGTGTAGTATTCTTAATCATTTCTTAGTTTTTCATAGGGGTGAGCAATTTAGCTCTTTGCAATTTGTATCACTTTGAAATATTAAATTATATTAATGTTTTATGGTGTTTTTTCAAATTGGAATGGATTTTTTTTTGGAGAATAGATAAACCTATATAGTTAGGGAAATACGATGTTCAGCAATCCATTCAAGCTATTGTAACACCCTAGACCTTGCAGGTGTTATTAATTTGTTTTTGTTGTTTACAATTACTGCACTAGAACTGAATAATTAATAAGCGGATTAATTAAGGAGGATAAATGTTGGAAATACTGTTAAAAATATAAAATATAATAATGATTTATCTTGATTATTTTCATAATGAAAGGAAATGAAAGAACGATGGTATGAATCTCATGGGAAAGGCCCTAGATGTGAATTGACTATCAAACAGTTATGGACGATTGCGACTTCTTTTGTTTTCTTATTTTATTCCCTCACCCTAGAGAGGAGAGATCTCATTGGGAGGAGCATAATAGAAGAAAGGAAAGAAGAAAAGTGAGAGGCAGGACACTTCCTGGGGTTTATTCCAGAGCTGGGCTAAGAACCAGTGGAAGCCCAATGCTTGATAAAGGCTGTTAGAAACAGACTAGACCAGAAGGTATTGATGTTTGTAGTCTAGCCAAAATAAGTGATTTTCTAAGGAACTGTTTTGATAGTGAAAGACATGGGGGGAGACTGGATGTAACTTCTAGATCTCAAGGTTGGGAGAAGAGGTCTCTACCATTAAGACCATTCGAGGAAATGATAAAATAGATAAGTGATTAGTTAAATTGTTTATGTGTTTAAAAACCTTCATGGAATTCTTATATATGATTGATAAGTATAGATTTATGGAATAGTCTAGTACTATGAGATAAATATCACTTATTGCGCTAAATATTTTTCTAGGTAATGTTCAATGTGCTAACTCTGTTTGCAAATATATCACTACTACATGCGAAATGTGCGAAAATTGTGAATCATTTCGCGGCAATTTATATTGACCGCGAAATATGTGTTTTGTAGGGGGCTCCACAAAAAAATCCGGCCGACGGAAAATTATACAATAGTTCGGCCGAACTTTTGATAATAAGTTCGGCCGAACTATTAAGCCGTTAGTTTTAGCGGCCCGTAAGCGGAAAACATAGTTCGGCCGAACTGTCGCTAATAGTTCGGCCGAACTATCGCGTCACTGATTACGCAGAGCCAAGCTCTGAAAACGGTTCTGCAACTTTGGACTGATTAAACTCCATGAAAACTTGTTAATTAACTGTCGGAACCAAGACAACCATTTTCAGAATTGAATCTACTTTCAGGAAATATAAATTTTATGGAATTTCGTAAACGTTTATTAATTTTAATTATTTTTCTAATAAAATGAGTGCAAACAATTTTTGAGGGTCATCGTGATTCAGTGAAATCAAAATTTTGCTTCCTAAACATATTTAAAAAAATTGCAAATTATAAAATACATTGGTCCCAAGTGACCGTAATGGCTACTTTTAGATTTTGCAGTTTTATAACTTATGTTTGTTATAAATTTATGTCAATACCTAAATATATACTTAAAAAATACGCAGTTTTTCGTATTAGACCAGTTCAAAAAATTCTAGTAATTATGATATGCATCCATTGGCTTTGTAAATATGACGAAACCAAAGTAGACTCTGTCTAGATTGTTGTAACACATTTTTTTTTTCAAAAACACAAATTTTCAATGAATACAACGTTGCCACATAACATGACTACTTATGAATTCTTTGATTGTTAAGAAACACACACTCAAAGAAACGCTAAGTTGACATATCAAATCCGCATAAAAAATTTTCAAAAAATAAGTAATAGAAAGCTAACAAAATTTCTCACAACTTTTATTTTTACCGCAAAATGAAATTCTACACGGAAAAATTGTTATAGTTTGCAGAAAGTTGAAGAACCCAAAAAAATGAAAAAAATTTCTCAAAAAAAGGCAAAAAGTGTAACCCAGCTTCACATTTTCACCCTACAAAGTTATTTCTTTTAAGAATATGCAAAAAACTATTGTTGAACTTACATATACCATAATTCAGAAAGCAGAGAAAACATAGTACCGTAAAATATATAGGGTTTATAAAAACTAACAGACAAGAACTGCCAGAAAATACTTCTCCACATCAACTACTGCTCATGGTACCGCCAGGGTATTAGTTTGGACCCAAGGCCGAGCTGGTAAAACTGACAACCTAGGCATGGTATGAACACTTGAGGAAGAACCCACGAGAACAATAAGCTCAAAACTATTTACTTTTCCTTAACTAATAAAAAAAACATTAACTGCATGTGTAACACAAAGATTTCCTTCTACATGAAAATACAATTCCCATTCAACTTTATATTACACAACCACTGTAATCGAAAAAAAATCACACATTTTCATGAAAAAGACAAGTCTTTATGCGCTTAGCCATTTAGCATTACTGAATAAGTTAAACCATTTCAGGAAGTCCTTACAGTCATCCTATCTTTATAGCTATCAAAGAAAAAAATGCTGAGAAGTCTGACAGGGTTAAATCCAAATAAATTAACCAAAATTCATAAGCATGCAATAGGGTTTCGGGTCACGAAAAGCACCAAACCCTAACAAGAGGTCAAATAACAATAATAAAATGTTGGGTGGAACAACATCCATATAAACCCTTCATGGTAATAAATCTAAATGTCGAGTGGCACAAGAAGCATAAACCCTTGAATCCCTTTTAACACCATCCAATTCCACAATAAGATTATGCTAAAGGCGCCTGGTATGAAGCAGAAGAAGAGCATGGTCAAGTGTCATTACCAGCAGAGCTAATCCAAGGTATCCTTTTCCAAATTTTTTTATAAGGGGAACCAAAAGTGGGGTTTCACCTGCAACATGGCTAGGTTAGAGAATTTCCAAAAAACGTATAATAGCACAAATTCAGTACTTCTGCGAACACTTGTAAGACCCAATCCCTTACCTGAAAGAGTGAATTGGAAATTGATGAGAAAGGAGGCCTGAGATGTAACAAAAGACAACAATTGATTAACCCTGACCAGTTATGGAAGAATGTGATTCTTGAGTGACAAGCCAAGCAACAATTACTTGCAACAGAACAGTGAAGGGCCACCTCTCTTGCAATGAAAATAAGACCTTTAGTCCGGAATTAATCGACCTCTTGTAATGTGCCACACGAAACTCTTTACCTACGGAGCCATAGCAACTGAATTTTGGCCAAAGAGAATAACTAAAAATCCTATCAGTTACCTCCATAACTGAAGACCAAACTGTCAGGGTATTCATGTTGTAGTATAGAAAAGAAAAACAAAAAAAGGATTCATGAATGACCAAAAACTAGAGAGTTTGGATTGGGTGGTTACTCAACCCCTGCCAACAAACCCTGACCCTCAGATGGGTGCAACAACAGATAAACGACATGGAGAAGAGTGTCAAGAATATTCGAGATAACTGGAGATCACCACTATGCATTGGGAAAAATAATGAATCGAACCATAATTCATACATAAATTAAACCCAAATTTGCTATGACACAAAGTCCCATTGAACATCAAAATTATTATATTGAACAGAAAACCCAAATATCATTTATGTAAAAAATCAATTGAAATGCCTGTACAGTATCGTAGGTGCATATAAAGAATGGGTATTATTTTTATATTGTTGGTGTACATATTCCATGGTTATATATGATGATGTTAATGAGTTATCAACCTCGAATACAATATTAATAGCATGAGAAAACATGTAAGTAAGTTGGATTAATACGCTAGTAATTTTTTTTTTATTTGAGGTATGTTACATGTTACAATTGGCATCAAAGCGAAACCAAATTCAACACTAAGGCATGTTTGGGAAACCCAGAGTAACATTTTTGTATATGTTTACAGAGAGAGAGAAAATAAAGAGTAAAATAAATTGAATGGAAACAAAATGAGGAGAGGAACGAGCATTACTCCTTCAGCCAAAACTGCTATGGATTTAGGAACAGAGGCAGGGACCAGGGCCAACCCAAAAATGTGGGTGAAATTAGGAGAAGAATCACACAATTCCAATGCAATTTTATTGGAAACCGTACAATAATTGCGATCATAATGACTACCCTAAGAGCAGATAATGAAAGATTGAGGTTGGAGCAAGAACACATATTGAAAATCCTCTCAGATCGCCAGATCCTAGGAAATCAAAATCCCAGCCTAGAAGATGAGCACAGAGTCGAAACACAACGATAAAGGGAGAATCATTCTGAAACAGGAGGAGTCTTATATGATAATGGTGAATAATCGGAAAATGACACAAGAGGAAAAGAAACAAGCAGACATAGGATGGAATTACAAGGGGAGTTTAAAAAAATTAAACCCCCAATGTTCGATGGTGAAAAAGAGGAGTACAAGGAGACCTGGTTAATAAAAATTAATAAATATTTCCAAATTTATGAGTATGAACCTAATTTAAAAGCGATATTAGAAATTTATCAATTTCAAGGTAAGGTCACGCTGTGGTGGGAGGAGATTAAGACTGTTTGGGCCATTGAAGAGCAAGCAGTAACATGGGAAGTTTTCCAAAAACATTTTAAAGATAAATATTTAATTGAGCAATTCTATGATGAAAAAGAAAGAGAGTTTCATGACCTCAAGTTGGGGCACCTGTTTATGGACGAGTTTGTAACCAAATTTACTTCTTTACTAAGGTATGTTCCCTATATTCGTGAGGATAAGGATACAATACAACGTTTTATTTGTAGCCTACCTACATTTATGAAAGAAATGTTGGAATTTGATAATCCCAGATCCACGGATGAAGAAATTCGGAAGGACCGAATGTTTATCAAAAAATGAAGCAAAAAGGAGAAAAAATCAATAAAAAGGGGCAAAGAATATTCCAGAATATCAAGAGGTGAAGAACTACTAGTATTAATGGTGTCCAAAAGGGACAACAACATAAGTATTATTTGAAAAGCTAATATAAATCCAGATCACTATTTGAAGCTAAGCAGACATAAGTATTGAAGAAACCAAAGCCAATTTAGGCACTGAAACCACCTTTGTAGTGTTGGGGTTGCGAGGAACCCCATTACTACATAAATTGTCCACTCTGAGTCAGAATGGAGAAGGCTGCTAACGTCCAGGAAGCCTTGACCATGGGAGAAGTTGCGAGGAGCATACCAAAAATTAACTCTGCATTGGAAGATCACTAGGAATAATACCAACCTACAATGGTAGAATTGGAAGGTAAGATAACTAACCATGTTGTTTCAATTCTGATAGATCTAGGAGCTAGTTTAAGCTATGTCAGCCCAAGAATAGTGGAAATATGTAAACTACCTGTCAGTAAATTTTAAAACTCATGGTTAGTTCAATTAGCGACTGGGGCTAAGAGAAAAGTGTCTGCTGAGGTCGAAAATTGTTTTATTGATATAGATAAATGACATTTCAAGGTGAATTTAAATATGTTACCTCTAGGATCATATGATGTGTTAGTAGGCATGGATTGGTTAGAAGGAAACTGGTCCTTAGTAAATTGTAAGGACAAAGTTATTAGCTACCTCAATGAAGAAGGCATAAGGTAGGACCTATAAGCGATTAAAAGGCCTATTCAGTTGTGGTCTATCACAACCACTCAATTGGGTAAATTCCTTAGAAAAGGCTGCCAAATTTATGAGATGCAGGTGGGATATTCAGATAGTAAAGGAAAATCGAAGGTCATGGAAAATATACCTATAATATAAGAATTTGTGGGTGTGTTTCCTGAAAAAATATCGATATTACCTCCTAAGAGAAGCATTGATTTCACTATTGAATTAGTACTTAGTGCAACCCTGGTATCAAAAGCCCCTTACTGAATGAGCAGTCCCTAAATAACTAAACTTAAGATGAAGATACATGATTTACTGAATACAGGTTACATTCTCCCAAGTGTGTCACCATGGGGAAGCTGTGTTATTTGTTAAAAATAAATATGGCACCTTACGATTGTGCATTTATTACTAGAAACTAAATAAACTAACCATTATAAATAAATATTCATTGCCCAGAAACGATTATATGTTTGATCAGGTTAAAGGTGCCACCATTTTTTATAAGATAGACTTACGAACATATTATCATCAGATCAGATTGAAAGAATAAGATATAAATAAGACAACCTTCAGAACCCGTTATGGGCATTACAAGTTGGTAGTCCTACCATTTGGACTTACCAATGCCCCAGCCACATTTATGAGTCTAATGAACAACATCTTCCATCCTTGCTTAGACAAATCTGTCCTCATCTTTATCGATGACATTCTCATTTATTCCAGAAATTTAGAGGAACATAAAGAAAATTCGAGAGTGGTATTGAAAAATTTATGGGACCATCAGTTGTAAGGAAAATTTAGCAAGTGCTATTTTTATAAGGACAAATTCAGTATTTAGGGCACACTATTTCTTCAGAAGGAATATATGTGGGTCCCGAAAAGATTAAGATTGATTTGGAATGGCTAGTCCCTAAAAATGTGGCAGAAATTCGATCATTTATGGGCTTAGCCAATTACTATCACTGATACATAGGTTTTTTCCAAAAATTGATTATCCTATTGCGTCTTTACAGAAAAAAGGAAGAGTGTTACAATGGATAATAGATTTCCAAAACAAATTTGATCATTTAAATCACTTATTGACTACAACACCAGTGTTAAAAATTGTAGACCTTGACCAAGAATATGTAGTGTGCACTAATGCATGTCAGGAAGGAGTCGGGGGGAGGGGGGGGAGGGTGTTGATGCAAGAAGGAAAAGTAGTAGGTTATGAGTCACACAAGCTCAAGGAAAATGAACAACATTATTCATATTACAACTTGGAGAAAATGTGTAACACCATTGATAGGTAAATAGAATGTCAATCTAGGAAATCCTCTATGCCAATGACATATCATGACCAAGAAACCATATGCATACACCATGCATGCCAAAAATAGAGAGGAAAAAATACATGCAACTTGGTGCCTGCAATAAAAAACTGTTGTAGTTGCTGATCCTGATGTCCTCTTGCACTTTCTTGCTCTTCCTTTGCCTTCTTTCTCCAAATCACCAAGTATGACACACTCTCCAAGGGTGCTCCAAGAAAACTCCGAGTATGCAAGAGTATGAGAGAGAGAGAGATAATAATGAGAGCTCCAAAACTGCATTGAACAAAAATCTCACCAACTGATCCTCATAAGTCTTTTTATTAATGAGGCCTCTATTTTCTTCATTTTACATTATTTTCCTTCATTTTCCTTCTCACATGCAACTTGTGACCTTTCACCTCCATTTTCTGCTATTTTCGACTATTTTTATAAATAAAATGCCAATTAATGCCTCATCCCTTTCCAAATCCTTTTCCTTTTCCTTTGCCAATTTATTTTAGCTATAATACCCGAAATTGACACCCACTAGGATGTTTTTCCCAATATTCAGCTTGGACTATGTGTCCCATGACCCTAGTCTTATATATTTTTACATAGATTTTTAGTTAGAATTGTTACAAAACCCTCCTCCTTGGGGGAGCACCCTCCTAGGTGTTCAATGACACCTAAAACTAGAAAAACAAAACATACTGCCTATGGAGCTTTTTAACATAACTCATTGTAATATTTACAATGACCTCTGCTGAAAACATGAGAAACATAACGTTTACTAGATCTTTATAAAAAAACTCATTACGGTATATATAATAAAAACCACATTTTCTTCAACCAGCAAATAACCATACTATCTATGGAGCTTTATAAATCAACTCAATATAGTATTTACAATAATATACACATATACACATTTTCTCAACCAACAATTGAAAGGATACGATTCCCGTATCAATCAACAAGGGAATTCATAGGCTCACACCTCCACCCTCAAATATAGTACCAGGATTCACCTCCTTCCTAGGAAGTCTCGAATCCACTGTGAGAGTCAAAGTTACATCTAATGTCCAATGCTACAATATTGCACTACTTGTCCTCTTAGTGAACATTTACAGGCTCATTCTTCCAGGGAACACTCCTAATGTGCATTTGATTCCATATGGAAATGCTAATGACCAAAAAAAAATCCATCCACGGCCTTCCCTTCTATGCTACATAGTCCCTCGGGAAATCTGGTCACCCCCTCTCATGCAATCACACACCTTCCAAGTTCCGCTAGAACCCCCATCCCGAGTAGTCCATCCCTTGGCAATGATTCCTTGCATCAGAAGGTCAAACAACCAAGGCATACACCTACCTCAAAAAAATCATACTAATCATAGCATGCTCATGGAAATAAATGGACACTTTTGGTACAAATGTCCCACAATGGTGTTGCTCCTGAAGTTCTTTACCCGCATACTTATGCTTGTTTTAATTCCTTATGTTGTTGTTGCTAATGATTGTAATTAGTTTCAACCACCCAACCGAGCATTTACGTGCTTCCTGTACCAAACACATAACTACCACTAGATTCAAAATAAATTGAAATAAATTCACATCATACCTCATTGGTAGCTCGTCAATAAGGTACACTTGCAATTTTTTTCACTTCCTGTCACAACAAGTCAAACTAGTTGTTTGACCAAATCATCATATATAAATATATCACATTCAGTTAGCTCAAAAAACAACCATCATAGGTCAAAATCATGAATCACATGCGATCATCATAAACCATAATCATCAATCACATGTAACCATCATAAGTCATAATTGTAGATCACGTAAATAGTATAATTGAAATAAAATACCAATACTTATTCTTCATCAGTCCTTACTCCTGCCTTTGTTCTTTCTGTACCCACACCAGATCGGTTGCCTCACCCAGAAATCATCCAATGCATTTTCTTCTCTTCAATCACGTACACATACACACAATGTACATCACAACACGTACACCCACATATGACATACAACACCATAAAATACACACACCCACACCGACATATGACACATACACCTGCATCTGATGTACACCACAACACAATACATATACATATACATAGTACAACACAATGAATACTGTCACGATACCATGAATACACCATGCACATACATAGTACCACATGCCTTCAACACAACATGTATGAAATGCACACAATACCATATCCATACTAGTACCATATGCACAACATGTACACAATACCACTTGTGCACAACACTACCTGCACAACATGTGCACAACGTCACATGTACACGGCATCAATTGCACAACGTGTACACAATGCCAAATGTACACCACACCACCTGTACAATGTGTACACAATACCCCATGTACATAGCACCACATGCACGACATGTACATGACACCACATGTACACAACGCCACATGCACGACATGTACACGACACCACCTGCACATAGCACCACGTGTACAACATGTACACAACACCACATGTAAAGTCATGCACACAACACCATATTTACATAGCAATAGATGTAAAACATGAAAACAACACCATATGTACATAACACAACCTATAAAACATGTCCATAGCACCATATGTACACAACATTGCATATCCAAGATGCACAAAATATGGTATGTACACATCACCGCATATCCAACATGTACATAACACCATCTATACCTAGTACTACATATGAAATACACACACAACACCATATATACAACAAGCATACAACATTATATGTATGCAATACTACATATGTTACATGTACACATCACCATAGGTAAAATCACTAAATATACAACATAACACACATTTCATTAAATTTGGAAGTATTCAGTTGATCTAGAATTTTAGAACTTTAACTAGATTAAGTTTTTCAACATGTGGAATTATAAAATCACTTAGTTTACAATTTTTAATGTAGATATTCACCATTTTTGGTGAAAAAATTATCATGGTAAACTATATAAAACAAATTTATATAAACTTGCAAAAGCAAGTCTTTCACATCTTAACCTTGGATTCCCTACATTATCTCTTTTAAGATTTTTTATGGTTTGTACTAAAAGGTAAGTGTGTTAAGGTTATCTTATGAGAATGATTTTGTGTATGTTACTATTATTAACGTTATCAAAATAATTTTGTGTATGTTACTATTATTAACCCATTTAATTATAATTGGATATAGTAAATATCATGTATGTGTTAAATTGTGATTATTACTAAGACAAGGTTGGCACAATTTAAAAGTCTATCACCTTTTCAACACTAGTAATATGGTTGAAGATGAAAAACCCTCTTAGATCATCCAGTCTATACTCATATTGGATTTGAATTTCAAAATATTTGTGGCGCAACCAACCTTCTTGATATTTTAACTAAACAAAATTATGATGATCTTGAAACACTTATTTTAATGCTTTTTTAGCATAACAATAAAATTCTAAAGAATTTTAACTAATATATTTATGGCTTATTATATACCCTATGTAGTCTTAGTGGATGATAATCATCATTATCACCATCATCATTACATACATTTTTTTTTACTTAGTTGATATTATTTTTCTATTTAGAACATTTTTTTTCTATTTCGAACATATTTTTTATTTTTCATTTTTAATTTAAAAAGGCACGGAATAGAAAAACTTACACATCCCCTCATACTGGGTTGTAGAATGAGCCCGACCTCTCTCAATTGCTAATCATTTTAATTATCAAAATAAATCGTGAATTAGAATATTAACAAATTAATACAATTTGATTATTTTCAAATACAAGATGAAAGAGAGAAAATTGACGAAACTATTTATTACAAATGTTTATTTTTTATTCCTTGAGTGTTTAAGGATATTATATTGAAAAGAACATATTGACATTCATCTAAAACTTAGATTCCTTACATTATTTTTATTATCATGAATATTTATATTTATGTATTAAATTTGACTAGTGAATAATAGATTTTGTAAAAAAAACTTACCTAGTATAAAGTTATTTAACAATATATTAATATTGTGTTTCTTACTATTATTGACCATTTTAAATTGACACTAACTACTTTTCCTATGTTGAGTACAATGTTAGCACCACTTCAAAATCTATAAGAGGAAATATTTTATAAGTCTAGTTGTGTTGTTCAATGATCAAAATCATTTTTTTATAAATTAGAGTGCAACAAAAGAGAAAATTTGATTTATATCAATTATAATAAGGAATATTAAGGAAAGCTCACTTCAAACATTATTACAAGTGTCTAATTTTTTTTAATTGTTTAAATGGTTTATAATAAATATAATACTAATTAGCTACTCCATTATTGTTTTAGTAGACCAAGTTTAGAAGATGTTGTTTTTAAGTGTATTATTGTGTATGTTACTATTATTAACCCATTTAATAATAATATGATATAGTAAATATCATGTATGTGTTAAGTTACCATCATTTTTTATTCTAACAGGGTCGATTATATTATATTTCTAAAAAAGAGGAGAGGAGAAAAACTTCTCCATTACAAAATTCCCCAAGTTTGGTGCAGAGAGAAGTTTGTTTGGGGGCTATTTCTTGGGATGTGCTACTTGATTTCTATTTTCTCTCCTCTTTTTCGAGCTGGAGGGGGTTACATTGGAACTGTACTGTTTGAAAAACTGAAGTAATAACAAAATACACTTGACTTTCATAATAAACTATGTTTTCTACTGTAAATTAAAACTAGATTCATGAGTGACGAGAGCTTTGATGAGCTATTTGTTGACAGTATTCTTGCTTCCACGTTGCCTGCTTCCTTGGTCCATTGATGTGGAGCCTTGCTCCAACTTTTTACTCATTGCTTCTTTGATAAAGTTAAGTGATTCCTGGAGATGACTGCATCTGTTCTTTAGTGTCCTTATTTCTTCATTGCATGTCTTCCATTGCGATCTCATATAGGCCATTTCTGCTTTGTATTTTTCTTTATCTTGCAGAATCTGATTTTTGAGGTTTTCAATCACAATTCGGTGAGACTTGTAGAAAGCACATGGATGTGCTCTGTTCTCCATAGGGTCCATCTTTGGCTTTTCGTTGTTGATGCTATTTGTAATGTCTGCTCCTTCTTTCGTTGTTGAAGCCCACTGTTGCGCTGCTCCTAATCTTTGAGGTGTTCTCTTTGAAGATGAAAAAAGTTCTCTTGCTGAGTGAGAATGTATGATAATGCAGATTGAAGTGCGTGGATGTTGCTGGAGAAGATGTGGGCGTCCGGCTCAAAAAGGAGCAAAGCAAGGATGCCTTTAAGCGAGCAAGCAGAGGATCGGTGAGGGGGGCTGGGAGAAAAGCAGAAAAGTATTGAGCAGGGGAAATAAGGAGGCACTGTGCACATAGAAGGGCTGTAAAAAGCATAGGAAAAGCCAAGGGAAGAAGAGGGAAAATGCAAAAAATAAGGCAAAAGTCTCATGCAGAGATAAAAACGTAACGGAGAGATGAGAGGTTGGTTGGGTAGAACGAAATTTATTAATGTGCATGAGAGAGTAAGGGTGCCAAGGGATCTCGTGAGGCATGATTCCAAGAGATTTTGAGGTACTGTTTGCAGTGATTTTAAAGATATTGCAGAGATTGTACATTATTCCAGTTTTGACAAAATTCTTGGATGTAGATTCAAGAGATATCTTGATGGTATCTTTGAAGTTATGATTTGATATGATTTGATTGTTGGTCATCATGGAGGGTAGATTAAGGGATAGGAATTTGTGTTGTGATTTCTCTAATTTGAACTTGTCCAGCATTCTGATGGACTCCTTTGTTTGCTTGCTTGTCTGCTGATTTGTTGTTCTTCCTCAAAATGTGTAAATACTCTATATTGCCAATCTGCCTTGATATTTTTTGTGCTCTACTCAAAATTTGATTTAGTCCTGCATTTTTTGGGAGATAATTTGTTACCATTGCCTTGATAATGATAGCTGAATCCCCAAAGATAATGGCTTCATTGATTTTTTTTTTTTTAAGAATTTTGAGTCCTAGCAATAGCCCATAGGCCTTTGCTTTGTTATTCGTCATCTAGCCTAGACCCCAATTATAAGGTATCTGCGTGGACTGATTTTTTAGCAGTATTATTCCTCTAGTTCTTGCTTTGCCTAGATTATTTTTTGATGCACCGTAAAAAAAGAGGCATGCTTTGTTTAGAGTGTTTACCCAGGCTTGAAAATCTTCTTCAATTTTCCTTATTTTCCAGTTTTGATGCCTCATTGTGTTTTTCATTTGAGGAATCCGATTGATCTTGCTTGCTGTAAAATTGATCCAGTTCCTTTCCTCTTCTTGGAGTTGGCTCAGATTGATTCCTGTGGCCCCTTTTGCTATGAGAAATTCCACCATTAGTCCCCATGCTTTTGCTGTGACTTTGCTTACTCTTGGGGTTTTATCCTTGAAAATTACTCCATTTCTTGCTAGCCATAGTTGCCAGCAGAGGAATGAAGTAAGGTTGTTCCATAGTCTCTTCATTGTTTAAGGAGTGTGGGTAACTTCTTTTCCATCTGCTGATAAATTGATTTATGGGGACGTTGTAATTTATATTTGCTGCTATGGGTATCACCATTGCCACCCAAAATTTTCTTAAGAAGGGGCACTCCAAGAATAAGTGTTGAATTTTTTCTTCCTCCTTTCTGCATAGTGGACCTTGAAATGGCCCACTTATTCCTCTTCTTTTTAGATTCTCTGCAGTTAGAGATTTGTTGTGTAATAAAGTCCACAATTTTTTTTTTTATTTTGGGAAGGGATTCAACCTTCCATGCTAATCTCCAGTATTTCCAGTATTGTTGGTTTTGCTTCTCATGAATTTTTTGGTATCCTGTTCGGACCATATAATCTCCTCTTGTTGGCTCCCATATGTAAATATCCTTCTTATTTTTGTTTATCGGGGTTGCCCTTGCTAAGAGAGCTATTAGTTGTTCCCATTGATCTGTAAGGTCACGTGGAAGATTGGGTTTGGCCCATTGCTTCTAGTCTCCGTCTATCTCCCAGGTGGAAATGTCATTCAACTTGTGAAGGCGGCCTTCCTTTATCATCCATTCTTTTAAATCCTTTGTACTTGGATTATTCCCCAAGGGTGGGTGTCCCATTATGCTGTCTTTCCAGATGTTCGTTTGTTCCCCATTTCCCAGTTTCATTGTGATATGATATTTGATGAGTTGGGTTGCATTGGAGATTTCTTTCCATATCTGAGTGTAAGGCCTTGTCGGAGGGTTCTTTTCCAGAATCATGGTTCTTGATCCATTGAGATATTTAGCGTCAAGGGCAGCTTTCCACCATGATTTTTCCCCTGTAAGGAATCTCCAAGTTATTTTACTTCCCACTGCTATGTCCATCAATCCTGGAAGTTTTATGGAGAGACCCCCTTGCTTGTATGAGGCTGTTACCTGCTTCAAATTTATCAGGCTAAATTTTTTTTCCCTTTTCCCTCCTTGCCATAAAAAGCTTTTGACAATTAGTTCAATTTGTTTGTCCATAATACTCTAATCTTGAGGACCTGTTCCATGCACTGCTCACTTGCTCTGGCTCTTTTGTGACAATATTTGTTTACTGATCTCCCCCTGGAATGATGATTTCTTTTCTGATCTCCCCCTGGAATGATGCTTTCTTTTAATGTCAAAGAGCAACATCTGCAGACACTACCCCTAGTTTTTCTCTTAGATATTCGAATGGTTCTTTAGCAAGAGGTTTTGTGAATATGTCTATTGTTTATTACTTTTTTGGTACATATTCCAACTTCACTACTTTCTGTGCTACTTGTTCTCTGAGGAAATGGTACTTAATTGGGATGTGCTTTGTTTTTGAATGAAATACAGGATTTTTTGATATACTTATTGCACTTGTATTGTCACATTTGATTGAAATGGGATCATCCATGCTTACCTTCATGTCTTGGAGAGTTTGCTTCATCCACATTACTTGTGTGCAACATGCTGTTGCTGCTATGTATTCCGCTTCTGTTGTAGATAGAGAGATAGAAGTTTGCTTCTTGCTTAGCCATGCCACCAGACTTTTTCCTAAATAAAATGCACCTCCACTTGTGCTTTTCCTATCATCCATGCAGCTGGCCCAATCTTCATCTGTATATGCTGTCAAAGTGAAGCTTTTTCTTTTTGGATACCATAGCCCATAATGTGCAGTTCCTTGTAGATATCTGAATATTCTCTTGATTGCTAGTAAGTAATTTTGTTTTGGTGCTGCTTGATATCTTGCCACAAGTCCTACTGCCAACATAATGTTTGGTCTAGAGGCAGTTAGATATAGTAGACTTCCTATCATGGATCTGTACAGTCTTTGGTCTACATCTGCAGATCCATCATTTGCACATAGTTTGCATCCAGTGATCATGGGAGTTGACACAGGTTTGCAGTCTTCCATTTGAAACCTTTTCAACATTTCTCTTAAGTATTTTTCTTGTGAAATGAATATTCATGTGTTCTTTTGTTGAATTTGAAGTCCTAAATAGAAGGTGAGCTCTCCAATAATTGACATCTCAAACTCTGATTTCATTTCTTCGGTAAATCCTTTTGCTAACTCATATTTGTTGCTTCCAAACATGATGTCATCTACATACACTAGTACAATTAAGAGTTCATTTTCATTAGCCTTTATGTACAAATTTCTGTCTACTCCTCCTTTCTTGAACCCTTGTTTTTGCAAGTATTTGTCCAGCCTTGAATACCATGCTCGAGGAGCTTGCTTCAGCCCATATAAGGCTTTCTTTAATCTGCACACATAGTCTTGTTTATCTGTTGAAGAGAATCCTTCGGGTTGTTCCATGTAGACTTCTTCCTCTAAATCTCCATTCAGGAAGGCAGACTTCACATCCATTTGATATACCTTGAAATCATGGTAACATGCAAAGGCCAAAAACATTCTGATTGCTTCCATTCTGGCTATAGGGGCAAAGGTTTCATCATAATCAAGACCTTCGATTTGAGAGTATCCCTTGCATACAAGTCTGGCTTTATTTCTGATTACCTGTCCTTATTCATTCATCTTATTCTTGAATATTCATTTTGTGCCAATGCCATTTTTCCCCGTGGGTCTTGGTATTAACTCCCATGTATTATTATTCTTAATCTGGTCTAGTTCTTCATTCATAAAATTTACCCAATATTTGTCTTTGCTGGCTTCTTCAAACTTCTTTGGCTCTATTTGTGATAACATGGCTAGGTATACTTCTTCTGTCTGTTCAACTAACTGTCTTCTAGTTTGGACTCCAACACTCTTGTCCCCAATGATTTGGTCTTCTGGATGATTCTTTTAAGTGTGTCTTGAGGGACCTCTTGAGTTTAGTTCAGTATCTTCTGTTGTCTTGCTCAGTTCATCATTATCTTGGTTCTTATCTTCAAGATCATCTAGAGGATTTTCACATCTTGTGCTTCTTATTTTATTTGGTAGTTCTTCATCGAATCTTACATCAATGCTTTCCATAATCTTATGCAGTCTTTTTTTGTAGCACCTGTAACCCTTACTCTTGGATACATATCCTAAAAATATTCCTTCATCTGCTCTTGCATCAAACTTTCCCAGATTTTCATCATTATTTTTTATAAAACACTTGCTTCCAAAGACTCTAAAGTGCTTGATTGATGTTGGTTTACCATGCCATAATTCGTAAGGGGTCTTATCACAATTTGGTCTTAGATGAGCTTTGTTGAGAATGTGAACAACTCTGTGTACTGCTTCTGCCTAGTAGGTTTGGGGAATGTTACTTTCTTGCATCATAGCTCTGGAAATCTGTTGTACTGAACTGCTTTGCCTCTCTACCACTCCATTCCGTTGAAGTGTACTTGCAATTGTAAAATTTTGTTTTATCCCATGCTCATTGCATAGGTCTGCAAAATCATAGCCTGTGAATTCACCTCCTCTGCCTGATCTGATGCACTTTAGCTTGCATCCTGTTTGATTTTCTGCCAATGCCTTGAATATTTTGAATTTCTCAAGTGCTTCAGATTTATATTTGAGAAATGCTACCCACGTCATTATGGAAAAATCATCTATTATCAACATGAAATAAGATTCTCCACCTGGTGCTTTAGTTCTTGAAGGTCCACACAAGTCCATGTGAACAAGCCGAAGAGGTCTACTTGTAGATAGTTTCTCTTTGGTCTTGAAAGATGTGCGGGTCTGCTTGCCTAGTTGGTAGGATTTACATATGGTATTTGAAGGCTTCTTTATGACTGGCATATCTCTGACTGCATTCTTCTTGCTCAGACTTATGATGTGGTCAAATTTTAGGTGTCCCAATATTCTATGCCATAACCATGATTCATCAAGTTTGCTTAGGTGACATGCTTCGTCCTCTTCTTTCACTATGTAGATATTACTTTCTGCTCGAACACCTTTGATCAAGGACTTTCCAGTGATGCTTGATCTTACTTCACAATCTTGGGCTCTAAAAATGACTTCACAGCCTTTATCACACATTTAACGGACACTTAGCAGATTTTCTTTCAGCCCATCCACAAATAGTACATCTTGGGCCTTTCCTCTTCCATTATCCAGACTGACTGAGCCTTTTCCTTTGATTTTCCCTGCTTTATCATTACCGAATGTTACATTCCCAGATTTCTTTTCATCAAAGGTTACAAACTTTCTGCGATCTCCAATCATATGCTTTGAGCATCCACTGTCCAAATATCATTGGTTTTTCTGATCTTGAGCTATTAGAGCCAGGTCACACTTATTCAACTTCTTTTTCCATTGCATGCATCCTTTTGTTTGGTACCTTTTCTAAGAGGATGGACCACATTCTCTGAGAGGACATTTGTGACACTTGGGCTTGATTTGATGGCAGTCAAAGCATTTGATTATGTTTTTGAATGGATTATGTACATGAGTGAATTCTCCATTGTTCATCCATCTCCTTGAGTTTCCATACATCAATCTTTTTCCATTCATTCTGCACTCCTTGGCTTTATGGCCGAACTCCTTACAGTAAAAACAATACCCATAAAAACAATTAGCGTACCTGATGAAGGATTGTCTTCTCAATTTGTTAGCTTGACGTAGTCTTTTCACTTTTTGCATCCTTTTCTAGTTGAAATTGATTCTTCTTTTATGACAATATGCAGCAATATGTCCCAGTTTGTGGCAAGCATAACAAGTGACATTTTTCATAGTGGGAAAGAATCTCCTTTGATAGCTTCCAAATTTTATATATTCAGGAGTATATGAGCCTTTTTCAGTTGACTGTTTATTAATTTTGTTCTTTGTCATTTGAGGTTCCTTCTTGTTTCTGTTTACTTCATTGCGGGCTTCTACTTTTGTAGGAACCTTCTGAGCTGCTTCATTATCCTTGACAGCTTTTACAAAAACGATATTCCTGTTATCTTTTTCTTTGACTTTACTTGTTTCTCCTTCATAACCTATTCCAGTTTTTATCAGAGGAGATCTTTGAGCATCTAGTATTTTATTCAACTTATCAGAGCTTGTCATTAGATTAGTGTTTGTTGACAATGTCCTTTGGGTGTTTTCTAATTTCTTCCTCAAGCATATTAATTCTTCTTCCAATTTCTCTTGCTTCTGAATTTTATCCTCAATTTGCTTAAGTAGGGTGTCTTCTACCTTCTTGGCTTCTTCAAG
This sequence comes from Pinus albicaulis, assembly GCA_034641835.2. Taxonomy (NCBI): domain Eukaryota; kingdom Viridiplantae; phylum Streptophyta; class Pinopsida; order Pinales; family Pinaceae; genus Pinus; species Pinus albicaulis. Next base: position 1,161,048,004 of record CM076582.1, read on the forward strand.
CTCTACTTTCAATTGAATGAGGTCTTCTGAATTTGTTCTTCTCTTACATATTTGAGAAGAATGTCTTTCTGTTTTTTGCACTTTAGTTTAAGTTTGTCTATTTCCTCCAGGGCACTTCTTAGCTCTCCCCCAAGATCAACTTTACCTTCTTCCTCATCTTCTATAAGGAATCCTTCAAGCTCTTCCTTGGCCATCAATACAAATTCAGAGGTTCCTTCTTCATTGGAGGATTCATCTGAGCTTTCAGATGCACTACTGTCTTGTTGAGCATAAAATGATTTTCTATTGAGTCTCTTCCCTTTTTGCCAGTTATTTGTTTTGGTTTTCTCTGTCTCTTGAGTTTGATTCTTTGTCTTCTTATGAGGACACTTAGATGCGTAGTGTCCAACTCTTCCAAAGTTAAAGCATTTAAATGGAAGTTTACCTTTATACTTGCCTGAGCCTCTATCCAATATTCTGACAAATTGGCCTCTTCTTCATCAGAGCAGGAGCATGTATCTTCTTTTTCTTCTTTGTTCTTCTCTGTCTTAAAGGCTGCCTCCCTCACATTTGACTTCCTCTGTGGCAGTCTCATCTCCTAGGCTGTTAATTTTCCAAATAATTGGTTCATGGTCAGAGTTTCCCAATCAGTTGTTTCTTCTATGGCAGAAACCTTGGGGTTAAAGCTGGATGGTAAATATATTAGAATCTTTTGAACAATTACACATTCTTTTATGGTTTCTCCTAGAGCTTTCATGTTATTCACAATTTCTGCAACCCTTAAGAAGAAGCTGGCAATGTCTTCATCATCATTCATTTTTATATTTTCAAACTGAGCTCTATAGACTTGTAGTTTGGCTATCTTCACCTTTTTGTCTCCCTCATGGATGCTTTCTTATGTATCCCATATTTCTTTGGCAGTCTTGGTGTGCATTACTTTGATAAATTTTGCCTCACATAGTCCACTTAAGAGTGCATTCATGGCTTTGGCATTAGCTACAAAATCTTGTTTAGCTTCTTTCTTTGTGTTAGAATCCTTTGGGGCATATCCAAACTCCACAGCAGCCCAAACTTCTATTCTTAGAGACATTATGTACGTCCTCATTCTTATTTTCCAGAAGGCATAATTTGTACTAGTGAACAAAGGGGATTTATTTGTTGAGCATCCTTCTAGACTAGCCATCCTGGGCACCTAGGATCTCCTTCCAGTTGTTAAACTGATACAGAAGGAACCCACTCTAATACCAATTGTTGAACCCTTAGTTAAACTGAGAGGGGGGGGTGAATCAGTTTAACACATTCATGTACTTTTAAAACTTTCCTTTAAACTTATTTACACCTTCATTTCATGATCAACTTATTACATAATGTAACAACAAACTTAATATGTGAGTAGCAAGTATTAAGCAGATTAGATAAACCATATCAACACATAAACATAATGCACATAAACAACAGATATAAGTGGAAACCCAAAAAGGGAAAAAACCACATCTTATTATTACAGATGGCATGGCAAGCTCCAATCCCTCTCACCATTGGAGGCTCCTACCTCCTAATTCTTCAAGCTACAATTTGCAAGGAAGCTCCAACTCCCATCTATTTTCTCGCAAGTGCCACAACCCACAGAGGCTCCTACCCTGTACCTACCATAATCGACATCTATCAAGCTACAACTTGATATGGAAGCACCAACTTCCTTACTCTTTCATAAAACAACACATGTTGATTTACCTAAATATCAGCTCTGTTTTGTTCCTTCTTCACTATTGTCCACCAGTCTTCATATCTGCCTCATATCATCTCTGAATCTTCACAGCTTCTCTATCTGCTCCTCCTTATTCTTACCCTCCTTGCCTCATTTCTTCATTCTATAACCTCTCAATGCATATCTATGTGATATCATTTATAAATTTTACTACATGACTGTTTGTATTCCACAGGGAATTCAAAATGAACAGCCATGACTCTTTGACTTCCACCTTCTCATTTCTTTCTCTAGCTCATTCACAAGAATATGAAAATATGTATACATTTTAATATTATAGTGGGGTATTTATTTGCCTACGGAGACTTGCCTTTGTATCACATACAATAAAAATAATTTTAAATCATTTACATTCACATTTACAGTTACATAAATCAATTTCACTCAACCCTTTTTCCGGCCCTTGGCTTGCTATGCGTTTTTCTTTTTTACTGTTGTCACTGTCTTTTTTAGTTTCTGCTATTATATTGTGATTGTTCTGCATAATCACATTTTTCCCAATTCAACTCATCTGCTCCTTTTCTCTGTGTCGGGTCAATTACCTGAGTCTCCTTCTGTTGCCTTCATATTTTCTTTATACACCTGAGTCTTTCACCTGCACTTTAGTCTTTTCTTCCTAAAACGGGCGTATCCACATGCACATCCACCTTTCAGATCTAACGATCATCGCACTCTGCTTCATTTAACTTTCCCAATCTGACGGTTGACATTCCATTGCACTGTCGCAATCGCAATCGTAACCTTCAGTGGTCCGATGTACCTTTGGTCATCTGATTTCTGCCGATGCGATGTGTGGAGGGTCCCACCAGGAAGTACCTCAGCATTTCAATGTTATATGTTATATTTCTCCTTTACCCTTTGATGCGATTTAACAAAGGAACACCTTATACTTTCGGATTTGAAATCCTGTAGACCTTTGATTTGAATCTGTATCACATCTGCTTTCTTCATTGCACTTCGTACTTCGGCATTTCTGAATATCCACCGATACGATGGATCTATGTAGACCCCACTCCAACTTAACTTCACGATCCAATGGTTGCAATCTACTGTGATCTAACGGTTGCGATTATATCACACCATCACAATCGCAACATTCAATGACTTGTTCCATTGCTCTTCCATTCCATCGATGCGATGTGATATCGTCGATGCAATAAATCCGATGCGATGTCTGCCGATGCGATGAACCTCCAATGGCCCTACTCAACTCAAAATCCAACAGTTGCGGTTGATTGGGATCGGATGGTTGCAATTAAATTGCATCATCACAATCGCAAGATTCAGTGGTTCGTTCCCTTACTCTTTCATTGTGCCGATGCGATCAAAGATTGCTGATGCGATGAGATCTCCACCGTCGATCTTCTATCTTCGATAAGATCTATCTTCAACACTTCCACTTTAAGTCTTAACATTAAGACTCTGCATTTCGTGTGATGCGACCACCGTTAGATCTTCACCGGTCTTGATCCGACAGATATCGCATTCACAATATACCTGTTGTTTAACATTTCCAAATGTCCATGCACTTTTCCAATGCGATCATCGTTGGATCTTCGTCGCATCAAATCAGATGGTTCTCACGTTACTTCGACCCCTGACCTTTAATTCTAAAAAATTACACGAAATAGGCAGTTTTAGTATTGTGACGTGTCGTAATATGGTACGATCGCGTTCCTAATGGAATAAACTGTTCATGGCCCAAAAGCTGTGCAAAATCAGTGGTATGGTTTCCCAAAAACCACTTTCCTTGCGAGCCCCACTCTAATTACCTTTGTTTGTTTGACTGGACCTTAGGAATAGCGTTAACTCCTTTGGAAATGTTTTGGAAATACATCACTTTAATGAAACTCTTTTGTACCCATGTGACAACCTTCGGAACATTGTAATAAAGCATTCAAACCAAAGTTAATTAAATCATATCATCGCATCGCAAATACAAACACTTGCCTTGTGTTTTGTGATTTCAGTCTCTGCCGATGTGATTGTCACCGTTGATCTTCCCAGATCTACAGTCCTTGCTGCTGTTGTTCCTCCTGAGCTTGTTCTGTATAATCTCTGGCCCTTGTTGTGTCTTGAAACTCCGTTGCCTTTGCTTCATCTGCTGCTTCTACTTCAATTCACTACCTCTGCTTCTAGTCACCTATCTGCTTCATCTGTTGCCTCTGCTTCTTGTCTAATGCTCTCTCTGCTGCCCTCACTGCCTCTGCTTCTTGTCTTTCTCATTTGCCTTATTGCTGGTTCTTCTTTGTTCTTTTTCCTTAGTGATAGTTCAAGTGCTTCTCCTTTCTTCTCCTTTTCCATCAATGACAATATTTCCAACACCAACTCCTGCATAAAGGCAAGTGGCTCACTAGGGACCAATATCAGTAGAAGTTTCCCCATCTCATGAAGTCACTCAATGCAATGGGGACCATTTCTTCCTAAGGGGGGTGTTCTAGTATAGGTGGATATTGGTGGCCACTATCCTATTCTACTTGGACCCCCACCATTGTTTCTTTCAATTTCCTTAATTGTAGTACAATTTACTATTTTTGGAATTTTTTCGGGTCTTGGACTTCTGGAGTCGTTTTGAGGCCCTCAAGGGTGTTTTTTTGGAAAATGGGAAAACCCACTACCTGCACTAGTGCTTTGTAATAAAAAATTGTAGTCCTTGGATAGATATTTCTAACGAGGTATTGTACATGTCAAAGGAAGATCATATGCCAAAGTTACAACGTTGAGAAGTTGATGTACCAATTTACCCCAAAGGGATCCACAAACTTTTGGCGCTTCATCTCCTAGGGTTAGGTTTTTGGATGTTTATAATGGTTTTCTCTTGTTTCTCAATAATAAATGGGAATTTTAGCCTCATTGTAACAACGTTAAAAGGCATTCATCCGCCACATATCTTCTTCGAGCTAAGCTACCATCACCTGATATAGTTTATTTCCATTCTGCATGTAAAAAAATTTCAGTACTTTGTTATTAATTTGAAGTTTTGTTTTCAATGTATCTCTATGTTTCTATTTATATCTATATTTCATTTCGTTCCCTCATAAATTTGGATTAATGGTATCAGAGTGGTCTGCTATATCTCTCTTTTTTTTTTCATGTCCCCAATGAGGTCGGGGTATAAGGAGTTGGGACTTGAATTCGTTGAGCCTTTACAAGACCGTCCCCATTCACACTAATGAACTCCTATGGTGGAAGAAAATAAAGACAAGGGAGGAGGAGTTTATATCAAATTGTTGCTCGAAGAATCCCTCGAGCGGCAATGGAATGAGATGATTGATAACTTTTCCTAGATCCTTTGGTGGGTGTCCACATGTGATGCATCTTCATCTAAAAGTCACATCGGAGTAGCCTCCCCCTTTGAGATATAAGTGAAATTTGATATCCCTATATTCAAAGTTAAAATATATGCAGATGTTGTAGATAAATGGTTGAATCTATCAGAAGGTTTTTTTTTTTCAGTCCATAGTTTCTCCGATAGGGAGAAGATTACTTTTGCACTGGTTAAGGTTTCCCCCATGTCAAGGAATAGTGGGAAACATATTATGAGAAAAGGATCGATGAACCCTCTCTACTTACAACCGCCCCCTCTTGGAACTCTTTCTGAGATGTTGTCAAGGAAAAATATTATCCCATGGGAATATATGAGTACAAGTACATACAATGGACCACAATACAACAATAAAGGGACCAAGATGTGCATGATGTCACAAATACTTTTCATACTCTACACACAAATTTGGGTATAAAAGACTTTGAGCGACATGTGGTGCTCAAGTATTGCGGTTTTTTTCACAAATACTTTCATGAAGAAATAGAGTTCCTGGACATCTCCTCGCTTGGTGTAGCATACCAATATGCTTCCAAGATTGAAAAAAATAAATAAACAAGAGAAGCGTGACTTTGGATCTATGAATCAGAAGCAGGGAAAGAACACCCCCAAACCACATAAAAAAGGACACAACCAAGGTGGAGTGACCCAGAAAAACCCATAAAAGTCACAAGAAAATAATGACACCACGAAGACAAACAAGGACACAGGAAAGTGGTTTGAGTTCTAGAAGAGCCCCACTTAAACACAAATGAGTGTCACGACAAGAAGTCATTGGTGGCCAAGTTGAAAGCTTCAGATTCTTATGCATGTTCTAATTCTGAGCTAGAACCCAACAAGTGGAACAACAAGGGGAAGTAGATTATTGACATAGAACCTAGTGTCACCATTTCCACCACCAAGGTCCAAAATATTGAGCTTGAATATCCAAAGGAGGGGGAGCATCTCTTCCACTCACAAATGTGGGGGAAGGGTTTTCTTCTGTAGTTCATTTTCGATATCGGGAGCCAAAATAAACCCATTTCATGAAGTGGTTGGGCCTACTGACCACACCACACCACAGTCGTACACCATCAAGTGGCTTAACCAAGGATCATATCTCTGCGTCAGACAACAGTGTTGCTTTAGTATAACATCAAGCCCTTTACGGATGAGGTACTTTGTTATGTTTCTCCTATTGAAGTTTGTGATGTGTTATTAGGCCAACCATACTTGTGGAAGCATTATGTTGTGTATGATTCCATGCCTTGCACTGTGATTTTTACTTTGGAAAATAAGTTATACAGAATACCGAAGGTAGCCCTACCTATCATCATCTCTTTGATCTCTGCCAAGAAATTCAGTAAGATCATATCCCAGATGAGAAAATTTGTTTTATTTTTTATTCAATCTCAAATTAAGGGGAAGATAATGGTCACATCCATGGCCCCTAGGAAGGCTTACCCCATGCAACAAAAGTAGGTGGATAAGGCCTTCAAAGAATACAAGGAAATATTCTCCTCACCCACATGGGTACCTTTCCACTGTAAGGTCAAGAATTTGATCGATCTGAATCCCAGAGAACCTCTACTCAATGGGTCGATAATCGTCAATCCATTATAGAAAATGAATAAATCAAGTGGTAGATCCAGTAGTTGTTGCAAAAATGGCACATCCAACCAAGTTCCTCACCTTGCGGGAGCTATATTATACTTGTACATAAGAAATATGGAACTTGGAGACTCTGCATTGATTATCGAGAACTAAAAAAAATAACAATCAAGAATAGGTATCTAATCCCACAGATTTATGACCTTATTGACCAGCACATGGGGAGAAATTATTTCAAAAAGATAGATTTGAAGTATGGCTATCACTAGGTGCCAATACATCCCATAGATGTATGGAGGACCACCTTCAAAACCAATGAGGGAATTTTCGAGTGGTTAGTCATGCCTTTTGGGTTGACAAATTCCCATGCAACTTTCATGAGGTTGATGGATGACATCTTGCGGCCCTTCAACAATGTGTTTATGGATGTATATATGGAAGACATCCTCATCTTTAGCAAGAGTTGGGAAGAGTACCTGCAACACATTCAACATGTCCTTCAAACCCCGCGACAACAAAAATTATGTGCCAACTATGATAAATTCACTTTTGGCATCATCCAAGTATAATATCTAGGCTACATCATTGATGAGAAAGGTGTGCATGTGGTTTCAACTAAGATCCAAATCATTTGGGATTAGCCAGCCCCGACCACTCTAACAGAGCTTCCCAAATTTTTTGGCCTTGCCAATTTTTATTGAAGGTTCATGTTGGGATTCTCTCATATCACTTGGCCTCTGCTAAGGTTACCAAGGGCGGAGTGAAAGCAAATTTTTTCTAGTCTGAGTTACAATAGAAAGAATTAATAGAGATAAACTACCATCTCTACTCTACACCTGTACTCACATTTCTAGACCTACAAAAACCATTTGAAATTGAGGCAAACACCTCCAACTATGCTATTGATGCAGTTCTCACCCAATAGGGACATCTGGTGGCCTACCATAGTGAGACACATTTTGATACAATTTGGAAATTCCCCACTATGATAAAGAGATGTATTCCATCATGTAGGCATGCCGATAATGGAAACATTACATTTTGGGGAAGGAGACGGTCATCCACACATATCACCGACCTCTTCATTTTATCCAAACACAAGGAAGGTTGCATAATGATCAACATCAGAAGTGGTCTACATATCTGCAAAAATTACACTTGAACATTAAATACAAGAATACCATCACCAATAATGTTGCATATTGCCTCAGTTAGCCCCCAGTTGTAGCATTGATTACTGTTTTCAACTATGGTGGCCACGTGACCTCCGAATGGCCTCAATTTTATAAAAATGATTCAGATTTCACCACCACATACCAAATTCTAGTGGATGGAAAGAAAGTTCCAGGTTTCCGCCTCTAAGACACATTATTATGGTACCTGGGCCACCTTTGTGTTCCTTCTAATGAGTGTGCCAAGCTAATTTGGGAGGCACACTACAGTCGGGTCACGGGACACTTTGGTGTGGAGAAAAATGTGGTCATACTACATAAGTATTTTTATTGGCCAAAACTCTCACTGGACATTGTAAAATATATAAGATCATGCACTGCCTATGTCATATCCAAATCAACCATCAAGAAGCAAATCATGTTCACTCCTCTACCTACTCCCAACCAGCCCTGGGAATCTATCTCCATGGACTATCTGTGAGCCCTCCCTTCTACCAAGCATGGTAATGACTGTATATTTATGTTCATGGACGTATTTTCTAATATGGATATATTGGCAGCTTTCAAGAAGAATATCACAACAGAGGATGTTGCCAAAATATTCTTTGAACGAGTATGGGTATATTTTGGAATCTCGTAGACCATTATATTAGATCAGGATAGTAGGTTCCTAAGCACATTCTGGTCAAGGTTCTGGAAATTATTGGACACTAAGCTCATCGAGTTGAATACACTCCATCCCCAGAATAATGGTCAGATAGAGGTCATCAATAAGATGAAAGTGCACATATTACACATGTACAACTCCAAGCATCCTCAAAGTTGGGATTAGAGCCTTCCTTATGTGAAATACAATTATAAAATATCTCTCCATAGCTCGATTGGTCACAATCATTTTCAAGTGGGTTTTGGTTTTCAACCATTGTGTCCAATTCATGTTTTCATGTCTCATGTGACTACAGAGAAAAAATTCACACATGTATAGTCTGAGGCTGAAAAGGAAACTTGGTTTATTGAACACATCCAACACATCCGCCAACAAGTGCCCAACATCTTGGATAAGCCTAATACCAAGTACAAGCAAGGGCATGATCAACATCGGGTGCCACAAAAGTTTCAAGTGGGTGAAATTTTTTGGTTTCATTTGTAGAAATAATTCCTAAGAGAAGCCCACTGGAACCTCAGACCACTGTGATATGGGCCTTACACCATCACCAAGGTTGTGGGAGACAATTATTTTGAGCTCAAAATTCCACCATTCCTTGGACTACACCCACTGTTAAATGTGTACCACCTTTGGCCATAATTTCTACCATTACTGGACGCATCAGACATTGCAGAACAACTCACACCAACAAAGATAAAAACATACTGCATGGAACATGCCACAATAGATTAGATCATGGACACGCAGATCAAGAACACTCACTAGTAGAATATCCAAATGTATCAGGTTCTCAAAGCTAGCCAAATCCTACACCAACCCAAGTGTCTCACCAGGTACCTAGTTCACGAGAATTTTCCCCATCTCATGGAGGCACTCAACGTAATGGGGATTGTTTCTTCCTAAGCAGGGAGGCTTTATCTAGGTGGATATTGGTGGCCACCCGCCTATTCCACTTGGACCCCCACCATTGTTTCTTTAATATTTCTTAATTTTAGCACAATTTACTATTTTTTGTAGTTTTTCGGGACCTGAACTTTCAGAGCCATTTTGAGTCCCTAAATGATATTTTTTTATGGAAAATGGGAAAACCCATAGCCTATGGTAAGCTTTTTCAATCAAATTTTTCATTCCTCAGATATATATTTCGATATCATGTATCATATGCGTCAAATGGAGATCATGTGCTAAATTTACAACCCCTATAAGTTGATGTACTAGTTTACCCAATGGGGCCCACAAAATCTTAGTGCTTCATCTCCTAGGGTTAGGTTTTTGGATGTTTAGGTTTTTCCTTTGTTTCTCAATAATAAATAGGCCTTTGATCCTCATTGTAACATAATTCAAAAAGAATTTAGTTGTTTCATCTCTTCTCAAATATAAGCTATCATTGCTTGAACTAATTTATTTCTATTCTGCATGTAAACCGTTTTCAATACTTTGTTATTAATGAATTGAAGTTTTGCTTTTGTTGTATATTTGTGTTTATGTTTATATGTGTACTTCATTTCATTCTTTCATAAATCTGGGTCATCCTCCCTCTCTCCTTCTCTCCTTCTCCATCACTCATCCTCACTCTTTTTGCACCCCCCTCACTCTTTCTATTTGTCACTCTTTATCTCTCTCCCCTTCCTCTCCCTCCCTCCCTCTCTATATCTACCTCCATCAATCACCCACCTTTATCTCCATCCATCTCTATCTCCCTCCCTCTCGCTCATCACCTCTTTCTCTCTCTTTCTCTTTCTCTCCCTATTTCACTCTCTCTCCCTCCCTCTCTATCTCTATCAACATCTATTTCTCCCCCGTAATCTATCTCCATCCCACACCTTTTCTCCCATATCACTCACTCACTCTCTCCCCCTGCCCCTCCAACCCCCTCACCCACCTTCCTCTCTTTTTATCTATTTCTCCATCCCTCCTTCAGTATGTCCTTAAAAATACCCCCTCTATCTCTATCTCTCTATTCCTCCATCCTTCATCATGTCCTTCACAACAATCCCCTCTATCTCTATATCTCCCTCCTTCCCTCCCTCAATCTATCCTTAGCAATAACCCACTCTATCTCTATGTCTCTATCCCTCCTCTCTTATTATCTCTCTCTCCTCCCCCCAACTCCCTCCCTCCCTCTCTTTCTCTCTCTTCCTCCTCCTCCTCTCTCTCTCTCTCCCCCACTCTACCTCTCTCTTCCTTCCTCACTATCCTCCTCCTCTTTCTCTTCCCTTCCCCCAACTTAACCCTTTCCCTAGCTTGTAGCTTTAGAAATGTGTGCAAATTTCTAGAGCTAAGAACATGCACGTGTTTATAAAAACGTTCACATTTCTCGAGCTATGAATGCGCACACAATTTTTTGAATTTATATTTTTTCTTAGTGGGAAGCTCACATGAGTGATGAGTTGGTTACTTTGGATATAGGTTTAGGATGAAAAAACTAGTGGTTTGGGATAAAAATACATGAAAAACTCATTTTTCATAAAACCTCTCTATATCTCTATTTCTTATGTTATTTTTCTATAGGCAAGACGAATCCATTTTCCGTGAACTATAAAAACATAGAAAGTGGACTTTGCATATACCATGTGTGTGTGTGTGTTTACTATTTTTAATTTATTTTTGTCTTGGCATATATTAAAATATTAAAATACATACTTCTTTTATTTCCACTAAATTTTTTTGTTACCTTAACCATTTTGAAAAAAAAAGTTATATGGTGCATTAGTAGACACTAAGAAAACAAACAAAAAGTTTGGTAATGCTCAGACTCTTTTATGTAGCACTAATAGAAAGATTTGTGATTTCAAAGATATAATGAATTTCATAATTTAAAAATTATATAAAAAAATATTATAATTTTTTTAAAAATAGTAACTGTGCACAAGAACAATATGTTCTCTATAATTCTGCAAATTTTGGTAACAAAATTCCACCATTTGGGTACTAAAGTTAGCACTAACAAAAACATGTGCTATATTTTGCATGAAAAACAACATATCATTGTTAGGAAAACTCAAAATTCACATAGTTATACACAATTCTATAAATAAAAATTACGTATTCATAAATCTAATTCATTTTCCTACATTTCATGTTTTTACACCTTATTCAAATTCATTGTGGAAGTACCTTGAATTATCCCTCCAAATTACTCAATTTCTACTTTTCCAGGTTTGCATTTTCACTAATGTTTCACTAGAGATCATCATTAGCTTGCACCCATCCATATGTGCTTTATTTGATGACTATGACCATTAAATAATAATTGGAAGAATAGATATCAATATTTTCTCCACAATTCTTTGTCTTTTGATAGATTTCCCTCCATATCTCAATCTATTCATAGTAATTTGGTCCTAGTAATAAAATCTCAAATAAACTTAGCTTCTTTCACCTTTAAAATTTCAAATTCTATTCTTAGGGTTTGAAGCCTTAACAATTTGGCTTTGTCTAATCCTTCGCAAATAATGTATATGGTGTCCCATAAATCCTTAATTTTTCCCCACTAGCAATTTGGGGAAGGATTAATCTATCTAGTGTATATTGTGTGTATTTGGATATCAAATAAAACATTTTTTTAGATAATGAAAGAGAATAAAAGCTTATTATATTATAAACTGAAAAATTACGTATCCACTTTTCTTCCTTATTGAGAGATATAAGGAAAATAATACATCGTGTTTTTATTGTAGAGTTGTGGTTGTTAGAGGGTTGTTTTGATTAACAAACTATCATCTTTCTCTAGCAAAGGGGGTTTTGCCATCAAAGCTTCATATGCTAAATAAAATAATCTAAAAACAAAGTTAGACACCTACATACTTTGAGAGAAACCATGAAAAACAATTACATCATGTGAATAATTGTACAACAAACATGTAGTAAAATATATTAAAATTTTCCTTTAACAACAACAAAATAAAACCTAATTTTCTTCTAACACTACCAAATTTGGGCTAAAAGTTGGGCTTAGGGGTCACACCTTTCCTTTAGTGCATATAATATTCTTGAGTGTAGAAACCATGTCCCAATATGGGTGAACTACAAGTAAGTGATATAAATTCCATAAATCAAAATCTTATTTTGATGGGAATTTACAATGTTATTTTTCTCCATCTCTCATGGAAAATATCGTTACTGGTAAATAAGAGTTGGGCTCAGTGGTAATACCGTCCCTTTAATGCATATCACATTTTTTTAGTGTAGAAATGATGTCTCAATATGATGAAATTGCAAGTGATATAATTTTTTATAAATAAAAAATTTTGGATGAGAATTTTCAATGTTATTATTCTCATTCTCTAATGGATTTTTTTTTTTTTTAAGATTAGGTATTTTCTATTAGTTTCCAAAAAAGGAAGTACATAGTTGTCTTTCATTGGCTACTAGTCTACCACTTGGGGAACTGGACCAATAGTAAAGATTCAAAAATTTTACGTTATATATCACACAAGAAATTAGTCTATCACTTAAACTAAAAAGATAACTAATTGAAGTACATTTCCAAATATTAATTACTAAAATGAAAACATTTCCATCGCAAAAAAATGTAAGATAATAACATGCTCTCCTGATCATCTCAACCTGAGGGTGAGTCCACCTAGATTGGTGATGGAGAGTCACTTTCTTCTTCAAAGGGAGTGAAAATGAAGTCCACCTACTTTGTGGATAAGACAAAAAATTTCCCACCTAGATTCTTAATGTTTTCCATAATTTATGTCATGCAAACAAAAATATCTTTTTGTATGTCAAACCATTCAGTAAGAACACTTTTCATAAGAGTTTTGACATGCCAATAAAAGGTGACAGCTTGCATATTAGTGACCTGACGAGACCAAGTTGAAGCACCTAGGATCCGTTGCCTTGTTTCCCTTTCCACATGGTGGTCAGGGATAAATATATTTCCATGCCACACTTCCTCTTTAATCTCTACAATTTTCGTTCGAACCATTTTAGGAATCATTTTTGGATAATGAGCCATAGCTTGACAAGTTGCATATTAGGCTTGAGTTTGCGAAGTGGATAGAGGACAGGAAAAAAAACTCACAAAGGGGGCATCTCTACCCCTTCTCCCTACTTTGTGTCCTGTAGAGATTCTACGTCGAACCATAGAAGGAGGGGAGAGGGTAGAAAGGACTAAACTAGAGAATGTAAGAACAACCCAAAGGTAGGCTAAGGGAGAAGTACATGACAACAATGGAAAAATCCATGCCTTAAAGGAAAGACCCCCAAATCAGAGGGAGAAACCATGTTGGTTTCCTTGGCTTATAAGACCTTTATATATTCTTAGAATTAGAAACCTGAAAGAGGAGGGGGAAACCGCAGGGGCCTTACCCAATGAACCTCTAACATATCATGTGTGTTCATGTCATACTAAACAATACCTTTAATTTGACTACATATTAGAAAATAAATCTAAAAATCACAGTATTTAACCCCCTACCAATACGAAACTAATGCACCTTCATAATTTAAAAAACCCTTACTTTCACTAGATATTGTAGGTATCCATTTTTTCATTAACATATTTTATGCCCCTTTGTATTTTTTCATTAAATTTTAGCTCAATTTTTTATACCCACCAATATAAAAACCCTTTACCCCCTATATATGCCCCAATATATTATGTCATTTTCCCCTCAATATATATCCCCCAATATGAACACACGTGGTATGGTATTGCTCCCCCATTGAAGCCCTTGTGGGGGAAACATAGGCATTCAAAAGGAGAAGGGAAAAGGGAGAAGAATAGGAAGACCAAACCAAAATATATTAAGGGACCAATGGAGTGGAAGGAGAGCCTACAAACTACAAACCAACTTGAAAATTAAAAACCAACTTATACTAGAATTACCATAAAACTAAAGCACTGAGTCTCCCATGGTCTAGGGCTGGAACCAATCGTGTTGAATCCAAAAATATCGACCTTTAATCCACATATCCAAATTAAGCCCGAGAATAGGACATTATTTCTGAAGAGAACACTTCACACTAGCCACCCAAAGCACAACAACATCCAATACCATAATAAACATAAATTCCAATTAAAATACCATAAAAAATAAGAAAGGGAAGTTATTGAGTAGATCGTAAAAGTCTATATAACTCACACACAACCTTTCATGTTGTGACTTCCATCATACGATATACCAATTTAAACTATTATCCCAAATCATTGGATTCATCCACCATTCTTGGCCATGATTCCTTTAATTTCCATCAAATCCTACACAATTATGCTAGGGACATGATTGAAGGAAATCTTCATGGATGGTTGTCCTTCTAGAGTTACCTTCATACCACTGTCAATAACAAAACATATCACACACACCTTCAACTCATGTTCAACCTTCCAAATGCACTGCACCTTGCATGTGCTCATCCATCTAGGTGGCACACAACCCCATCATTTATTAACTTGGCTCTCATATCAAAAGAGGGATTTGAATCCCACTTCTAGGAACCCACTATGGGGAATCTCTCATGGAAAATATTGTTACTAAAAAACATAATTTCCGTAAAACACACAAAATATTTATTGAAACAGTGTCTAGACAATTAAAAAAAATAAAAAAAGCATTAAAAAATAAAAATGAAAAATGAAAACATGCCATACAATTTTATCTCAGCCAACTTGGTTGGTTTGATGTCATTAAAAAATTCATAGAATGGCCACAAGAATAAGGGAAGAGGGTGCCTATGAAAGTGTTAAAATGCAATGAAGTTGGAAGGGTTCCTTTTGACAGTGTTATAACACAATCTTTAGATTTTCAATGGTGCCTTTGAAAGTGTTAAATTGCAAAAATGAAGTTTTATGATTTGAACATTGAGAGGGATTCTAGATAACAAATCCATATTTAAAGAATATTCTGTAAACTAGCATACCCCCGAAGCGGGGGAAAGGAAGCGTTAAAGTGAATGATAACGATATGTTGTTAAAAGATTACAAAAGATTTTTAATTGGTTTGTGGATAAGTAATAGAATATCTATGGAAAAGGGTCCATGGATCATGTAATAACATGATATTTGAGATGATTAAGCAAACTTTCACATACTTTAGATAATGTGAAGATAAGGGTTTTTTTAGTTGGTCAAATCTCATGAGTAGTAATAAGATTGGTGGTAAAAATTCTTAATACCCTAATGTTTTGCACAATTATAAGGGCCCTTTTGATTAGGACATGGGTATGGGTGTATTGTCTCCAACGAATTCCACCAATTTGATATTTAATGTTTCAAAAGAAAAACACCCTTCTGTGTGCTTGAGCCCTCTATACCTATTGACAAAAGGTGACGTTGAAGGAGCATATATGGAACATGTGGTTTGCTTGGCCTCTAAGAGAGGTTTTTGGTTCATTGGAAATAGAAATGATGTAAGGTCAATAGAAGCAAACGAAGGATGTGTTCTTAGTTGTGGGGGAATATATTGTAGTCAACCAAATCCTTGACCTTTCAAGATACACTTTGGCATTTAATTTTATTGGCAAGAGGGTAGTGATGGAATACTTTATGAGATAGATAAACTAGAGTTGGAGTTCAAGTTTAGGATATATACTAACAACTCACATAGTAGCAAGAGGTATGCATCTGTTTTGTCTTTTGGAAGGAAGAAGATGCAATTTCTATATTAAATGAAGTTTGGTTTATGGAAAGGTCTTGTTTTTCTATAAAACGCCACAACTCATTTTTTATGCTAGGGATGAGACCATGTCATATGCCCCAGTATGAATAATACTTCTTGGACTCACCAAAGAACCCTCGACTATTCAAGATTTGTGAACAATTGAAAACAACCTAGGTAAAAATATTCTCGTGGGTGATATCTTTGCCTATGAAAGATAAAGGTAAATTGCAAGGATACTTGTTTAAGTAGAGGTCTTTGTGAGACAATTGAATTGATTATTTAAAAAAATGCAAGTATTCTTTACATACACTTTCCCAACTCCCCATCAATTGACACATTTGTTACTTAGTATATGGTGGCCATTGTTATTGGTCCTTCATTTCTTCATATTAAATATGACTTGTACCAATTAGCCAAATTAGTATTTGTAGAATAAAAGTGATTTTAAATTTAATTGATTTATTAAAGATCATTCAAACAACTAATTCTCCTTCCAATCCTTTCTTGTAAGTAAGCTTCTATCTTATAGTGTTTTGAAGTGAGAATATTTTTTTGTGATGGCGGTGTTTGATCATGGGTTTGTGGAAAAATCTAGATTCCCCCCCATTCCTTAAGCCATCTTATGCGATATTTTTGGCACCAAATAATTTATTCCTAAAAGAAACCTTCTTCTAATTGAGTGAGAAGCTCACTTTATTCGTCAACTAATTTGTCATGTTTACCATAAATAATAATTTATTGTTGAACTTATTCCATGTGATCGTTGAACTCCCATTTGATTTGGTGGATGTTCCAAAAATCTTCTCTATTTCATTTTTTATGTGAGCTTTTAAGAACTCGAGTTTATACTTGAATTGGTGCATAATTGAGCCTAGTGGAGGAGTGGCTTCCTACCACCATTATTGGTATTTTTCCAAGAAGGAAGGGTCCATAAGAAAAAATCCTTCAAAGTGAAAGGGTTTACTTTTGGGGCTTGATTTGATGTCTACTCCCAGGCTTACTGGCCAATGATTTGATCCCCAACAGGGAAGGATTGAGGCCTCCACAAAGATGTCATTGTCCAAAGGGGTTTTCAAGACCAAAAATCTATCAAGTCTAGAAGCGATTTGAGGGTGACCACCTTTTCTATTATTCCTAGTAACTATTCCACGTATAATATCCGTAGTTGTGACATGCAAGTCTTGCATGAGGTTAAGGAAGGGTTAGGGATCAAAGTCTAGTTATTGTAAGCCTCCTTTTTTTTTTCTTCAAATAATGATGTTGAAGTTTCCCCCTATTATCCATAGGTCTTTTGAAGAGAGGAAGTGAAGATCTTGAATAAAATTTTGTTTAGCATCCAATAGAGGTATAGTAATATTAATGATGGTAATTTCAATAGGCTTGCATACAAGAGCTAGCCTTCTTACTTTTCCTTCTGCAACCAATTCCACCGAAGCACTACCTTTCCAACATTTATCTAGGATTTCACTTAGATGCTCATTGGAGAATTTTGTTTCTTGTAATATGAGTACTGTAGGGATTTACTTACAATTTTCATCTTTTGTGGGCCTCAATTTACCTTTGCAGTTAAGTCCCATAATGTTCCATGTGAATAATTTCATTGAGAATTATGGGGAATGGAATGGAATACATCGATGGTGAGAATAACCTTGCTTGAATTGGATAACATCTCACTCATTTATCGTATGAGGTTTTTTCTTTTCTCTTTTTCCCTTATTTTTTCCTTCCTCGTGGTGCTTTAAGGATTCTTTGAAGCTTTGAATTTGGATGCCATAACTTGATGAGCCTTATCTTTGAGAGGACATTGCTTTATGATTACATAGGTTAAAGTAGGGTTGATGTAGCATCTATATTGTTTGTTTTAGGACTATTTGGAAATATTTTCCTTTTAGCTCTTCTACCATGCTTGTCAAGGTTATTTCCTACACATCCATTTCATTGGCATCGTCCTAGGTATATCCTGGAATTGTTTCATTTCTTCTCAGTTGTATGCTCATGTCTCTTCTTGGTTGTTTTCTGGTGCCTTTCTTTTGATAGAGATTTGATCTATATTTCAATCCACATAGTTCATTTTTTGTGTTGAGTTATCCACGTATGCATTGTTTTTTTCGTGATTGTTTGAAAATATTTTCCTTTTAGCTCATCTACCATGTTTGTGAGGGTTAATTACTCCACATCTATTTCTTTTGCATCATGCTATGTATCTCTTGTTATTGTTTCTTTATTTTTGGGTTGTTTGTTCGTGACTCTTCTTGTCTGGATTCTAGTGCATTTCTTTTGATAGAGATTCGATATGTATTTGTATCTACATATTTCATTTCTTATGTTTAGTTATCTGACATTTCCATGCTTTCTTCTAAGGTAGTCTATTTTTTCTTTGATTATTGGTTTTCGTTAGGAAGAGGGGCCTCCTAGTAGCACAAATTTCTTCTGCAAGGTGCTAGTCTCTCAAATCCATCTACATCATTTTTCCAATTTTTTTCCTGGGGAATTTCCTTTTGACTAAGAGGGAAATCTCAAAATAAGTGCCCATATTCATGGAATTTTCAATAGTGGAATGGAACATACACGTAGTCTAGAGATTTCTTGTGTATCCCATCATGGTAATAAATGTCTATGGAGACCAAAAAGGGTCCCAAAATGTCCGTACACACATAGATGCATAAATACAAAAATGTATCTACATCCTTTAGTTTCCTCCATGACTTTGACAAAGATACATGTTGTGTTCTCAATTCCTTCCAAGACTTCTTAATTCCATAATTTCTTGGGAAGTGAGAAGATTGACACCAAAACAAGGGTTTCCAAGGAGTTCTTCTTCTATGGGTTGTATCTCTCCTTCCAAGAGCACATGTTTAGGCTTGTATTGTTGAAGAAATAAGGCTCGTTCTGAAAAATTCTAGTTTTATCCTACAAGTTTCATAAAATGATTGTTAAAAATTTCTTAGCCCCCAACTCCAAGTCTATCTTGCACTTTGGTTGCCTTTTTTTCAAATCCAACTGATTAAATCCCTTTTAGTTGGCCACATTCTTATGAAATTACAAATCAAGGTGTGGTATTTCATGTTTTGGAGGTATTTTTCTGAATATTCTTGATCACACTTGAAATTTGGGGTATTTTTCCACCTTGGGAAACCATCTACCCTAGTTTTGATTATGCTAAAAGACTCCCATCAAGACCTTGTCTTTCCCTCCTAGATCTAGATCTACAGCCTGTTCATTGACGTCTAGTGATCGGAGACGGTGTATTGTAGCAACAAAACCCTGAGCTTTCCTATCTCCTAAAATGGTGTTCTTGTAGGAGGGAATTGTAACCTAGATGAGTGTGTCATGGCATCGCTCAATGAGGGTTGTTACAAAAAACATAAGAGAAAACCTTAACCAAATGTCATATCAAATGCTTTTTTTAGAATCGGTGTTGGATTAAAGTACAATTTGGATATGAAGCCTTCTACTTCTCCAATAACAATGAATTAATGAGTTATTCAAGAATAGCACTGCGATTTTATTGTGCGCTTCTTATAAAGGCACCATGATGATCATTGAGTTGTTAGAAGGAAAATAATTTACTTAAACCGAAGCGAGTGATATTTATTGGAATTTTCTTAATTTTAAATAAATTAAGTCCACTTCCATTAAAGTTGCTTGTATATGTATATAAAGGTGTGTGACTTACTAACCGCCCTAATTCTACAAAGTGTAGGATGATAATTCTTGAGATTCCTCTAGATCTAAGATAGAGTAGGTTGAAGAATTTGAATCCCAATAATTTTTCTAGATATCTCCCTCACTTCCTATGAGGCTCACTTCCTATGAGGAAATCCAGTTGATTCATTTTGAGCAAGAAAAACACAAGTTATTGAAAGAATATGCTTTGGTTCGCCGCATAGTTGATGCCAATGTTGTGGGTTTGAGCATCAGTGTAGAGATTTTGGGTAGACACGAAGAAGGTCTCATTGTTGAGGAGTTTGGCGTGGTATTTGTTTTCAAATATATTTGGAGTGCGAATACACAAGTTGGTGATGTTAATGATGGTATTGGTAGTGTTAATGGTGGTATTGGTCGGTCATGAGAGATACAAATTTTATTTACCAGTTACTCATCTCAAATTTAACTGTCAATAAATTCAGTGAAACTCAACCACATGTTTCTTATTCATAATCTAGTTTCACTTTATCACCGTTACAAGAGTTGAAAAGTCATCAAATGATAATGATTAAAACATGAATGAATTTCATTGCAAGCTAAATTGAGTCAAGTCAATGCAGTTGAAACATAACAAGATGGGCAAAGCTCAAACGTGGATTTGTTTGATTTAGTAATAAATTATTTATAAGTTTCTATTCTTATCAATTTAAATACGAATTATAATTAATAAATTTTTAAATATGTTTGTCTAGTAGAAAAACTTATATTATAATATTATTTTATATTATATAACCAATTTATTTTAGAAACTTCTATAAATAATTAATCAAATTTATAATGGAATAAATTGGCTGGGAATTGTGTAGGAAATAAACATTGAATGTAAACTTTATATTATCATTCAAACTTTATAATTTTTCAAAACCAAAAAAACACTTTTAAAATATAAGTTTTACCTTCTTCTTTTACAACCAAGGGAAAAAATATAATAACTAAAGTTATTATTTTTCCTTTGGTTTTACATTATACATTTCAAAATTTAAGGTTAAAAAACAATTTCAACAAATATAATATTTCGACATAAGAAAATACTAAACAAAGTGAGATAAATTTGATTAAATAGATTGTTATTAAATTATACAAAGGCTTCGATCATCAAGGTGGATATCCATAGGTCTGTAGGATAATTATTATGTCGAAAGGCCTTGGCACAAGATGTTAGAGTTTACTATCGGTTGTTGGCCCAACTGGTGAGTGATGTTACATTGGCCATCAACCCAAAATGCAAGGGATTTCCAACGGTCCTCTTCATGTCTAATAACTATTGATGCCAGTGATTGATTCTATCAACCCACATATTCAATGTGTTGAGGGACGTAGCGCTTGAGTGTCAATGGAGGAAAAGTACACATCAGCTGATTTTAAACAACTGATGCCATATCCTTTGAATTCCAAGGGAAGTTGTGGTTACGGACTTTAGGAAAAATGAGGAGGGTATGCCATCAAGCATCAACCCAACTTGCACAAGGCAAGCACAACCTCTCGCCGACACACCGACGAACTTTGGTCCCAAGCTTCGATGTGACCAAATCACAACGTAGTTCACTGAGGTGGAAATATCTATTTCATATCTCTTTTCTTTTCTATTATATCACCTGCACCGAATATTGAGTCAATTTGCAAGTTTGGTTAGCCGACAGTGAGGACTTCTCATATTTAAATGTGAATATTGATTAGTCATAGCCAATCCAACGATAAAACCAACCAACAATGTTTTGTCTGTAGGCATAACGTTTGTATGGCGATAAAATTTTAGTGACGAGGACGAGAACATGATCATGGTAAAGATTAAGTATGCCAATGGGAATTAAGACTCACTTATAATTGTATTTGATAACAAGTGGTGGTTTTTCATAGGTTCTCGAGAGATGACGAAGGTCGGTGGGCATCCATCTCTTAAAAAATACTTTGTGCAGAATGGAGGAACTCAGGGTTTCCAAGCATTTGAGAGCAGTTATGCATAGGTTGTATGAAGAGGTGAAAGTCAAAATTAGAACTTCAGTAGGCATTTCTGAAAGTTTAGAAGCGATATCAGGGTCAAGCAAGGTTGCACATTATCTCCTATTCTTTTTGGTTTATATATTGACAAGTTTGAAGAGTGGCTAAATTCGCAAGGGGGTGACAGTATCCATTTGGGCAAGTTCATTATAAGGCTTCTTTTGTACACAGATGACCTTTTACTGATTGCTAAATCGGTCTTGGTTTGCAAGCGCACTTACGTTCCCTTGAGCATTTTTGTAGAAGGGTGGGGATGCAAGTCAATATTAGAAAAATGAAAGTAGTGGTTTTCTCTAACAAAATAAAGCATAACTAGCATAAGTTCTACTTTGAAGGCAACATTCTGGAAGAAGTTGCAGACTAAAAATACCTCGGAATTGACTTCAACATAAAATTAAGTTGGGATGGGTGTCGAAAGAAAAGAACTTTGGGGGGTTGGAAAGAATTTTATGCTCTCTAAAATAGATGTAGAGAGGCAGAGTGCTTGTGGGACTGGAAAACCACTCTAACTCTTTTTGGGCTTCTAGTGATTCCGATGATTCTCTACAGTTGTGAATTGTGGGCCAACAGCACAACTGAGATGCAGTGGAAACAAATTGAGAAAATTCATAAGCATTTGATTACAAACAAATTCAAAATTAAAAGTGCAGTTCCTTATGCTATCTTGTTAAGTGAAATAGGGGTTGCTCCTATTGAAGCAATTGCTATGGTGTGAGTCATAAGGTATTTGAAAAAAATGAGAAAATGGAAGAGGGTAGATGACCTAAGGTTGTGTTTAATGACAGATTGTGCAAAGAAAGAAGATTTGGACGTGGAAAAATAACAAATGGTTTAGTAAATGGGGTATTTGCTTGAGCATGTGCCCTACAAATAGTAAAGAGATAAAATTTTTTGCTATGGATAAGTTCCACAAACGTACTTGGGAGAAAGAGCTAGGGAGAAAGAAGAAGTACTACATTGAAGAGTTTAACCCCACTCATAATCATCAACAAAAAGCGTACATAAGGGCCAATATTTCTTGGAGATCTAAAATTATTATTTTCTTGAGCATGTGCCCTACAAACAGTAAAGAGATAAAAAAATTTGTTATGGATAAGTTCCACAAATGTACTTGTGAGAAAGAGCTAGGGAGAAAGAAGTGCTACATTGAAAAGTTTAACCCCACTCATAATCATTAGCAAAATCTAAAATTCTTATTTCTCAATTAAGGACTAGTTCTCATCAACTTCGTTGTGAAACAGGGCACTAGAAAGGGCCAAAAGAAATGTGGGAGGAAAGAGTATGTATTTTTTTCTCTTCCGGAAAAGTGGAAACAAAAAAAAATTTCATTTTAGAATGAGAGGCCTTCAAAGACAGCAGGGAAAATTATGCAAGTATTCTAGCAGCAATCTCTTGGGATAATCTATTTAATGAAGAGTTTGTCGAGAAGTTGGGAACGTTTATTGTAAAACTTCACAGGAAAAGAGCCAAATACAAGAGCCACATGAAAAAAAAATCTATCCCATAGACTATTTTTAATCTCGTAAACGTTAAAAACACTTTCTTTCTTTTTTTAAATTACAAGATTCAATATAAATAGAAATATTAAAAATAGAATCCCACGTATTGAAATAGATAATAATGCAAAACCTACCCACCAAATCAAAATATCTCTACCAATCTAAATATATTCTTAGAAACATAATTGAGAATATGGAAAATAAAAGCTAAGATCATAAAGTGACTTTATGAAAAGTGGGCCACATGTTGGACCCTTAGTTAAACTAAGAGGGAGGGGGGGGGGGGGGGGGGGGGGGGTGAATCAGTATAACACATTCATGGACTTTTAAAACTTTTCATTAAAACTTATTTACACCTTCATTTCATGTCCAAATTAATATGTGAGTTATCTTAGAATGTGAGTAGCAAGTATTAATATAATATAATAGTAGACTTAATATGAGAGCAGCAGGTATTAAGCAGAAGATATAAATCAGATCAACACATAAACATCATGCACAGAGACACCAGATATAAGTGGAAACCCATAAAGGGAGAAAACCACATCTTATTATTGTTGTGATGCAAAGGCAAGCTCCAACTCCCTCTCACCACTGTTTTTCTGCAGGCACCAACCTACAGGAGGCTCCTACCTCAATTCTGCAAGCTACAACTTGCAAGGAAGCACCAACTTCCTTCAATTTTCTGTAGGCACCAACCTACAGGAGGCTCCAACCTCAGTCAGCTACAACTGACAGCTATCAAGCTGCAACTTGATAGGGAAGCTCCAACTTCCTCAATTTATCAAATTGAATGTTTGCTGATTTACCTCAGATATCAGCTCTGTTCTGTAGCATCTCTTTCTGCTCTTCTTTTCTTAATCTTCTCTGCCTCACTTTTCTATACTCAACATTCTCTATATTTACTCTCTCTAACCTCTCTTATGCATATCCAGTTGATATTATTTATAGAGTTCCTCACATGACTGTTTGTATTTCACAAGGAATTTTGAGTGAACAGTCATGACTCTTTGGCTTCTGTCTTCTCATTCCTTTATCTGCTCATTCAGAAAATATAACTGTAGGTATCAATTTAACATTACAGTGGGATATTTGTTCTCTTCCGAAGACTTGCCAATGCATCACAACAATATAAATTAAAATTATTTACATTCAATTACAATGAGAACTCCAGCTCACTCATTCAGCCTCTTGGCTAGCTGCGCATTTGTCTTTTCTTTGACTGTGTCTTTGTCCCTTTCGGCTCTGTTTGTTTCCTTATTCACTGTCGCAGGATAACGGCCATATGCCATACATTTGTAACTGTGCTTTTTATATCAGCGCTTTATATATATATATGTAACTGCTGACTTCAAATCTGGGCAAATTCCAACGCTTTACACACAACAAGTGTCTTGTTGATGTGGTGAGTTCCGCAAGCGAAACATACATACACCACGACCTTTGTTTTATGGCCCGATGCGATTGCACACATCGCAATCGTTTTATATTAACAATCACCCTCCACCTTAAGCTGAGGCTCGTGGGTCCACAGACCACGCGGCACATTTCAATACAATCGCAGCAATCATTTTATATTAACAATCGCCCTCCACCTTAAGCCGAGGCCCGTGGGTCCATAGACCACGTGGCACATTTCAATACAATCGCAACAACGCAATCGAGGGGACTTTTGCTTATGCCCCGATTGCACTACCAAAAAGGCGGACCCGATCTAGATTATGTGCCACAGTTTTTGGTTGGTCTCGGGGTCCGATCCCAATCAGAGATCGCAATTTAATTTTTCCTGATTGACATTTAATATGTGCGGACCCTACCATGTTTTATATGGCGGGGTTTATATGACTATCGCGTCCGGCTTTGCCAATCGCAATCGCAACTCTTTGTTTATATGTTCTGCTGCAATTTTTTCTCCGATGCGATTAGTGTATTATCCTTCGGCTGCTTCCGATTGCGATTGATTACAATCGCAACTCCCAATTGCATGTTCCGATACATATCAATTATGGTTTATAAACCCATCGGGTCTGGAGCTTAATCGCAATCGCAATCTTTTAATATCGTGCTCCGACGGTCTGCTTCTTTCTGATGCGATTGACCACTGTTCTGCCGTAACTCAAACATATATTAAACATGATTTATAGACCCATCGGGTCCGGAGCTCAATCGCAATCGCAATCTTCTGTTTATATGATCCATTGTCACCTTTTTCGATGCGATTGATAAGGGTCCCACCTTATATTACTTCTTTTGTTTAAAAAATAGAACAATGGGACCTTTAGTCGTTTACTCTTGCGCACAAGCATATAATACATATATGTAACGCCCGGCTGGGTAATGATTCTCGGAATAAGGTTTGTATTTATATATAATTTCCGCTTGGGTTATACGATTCCCGGAATTGTGTTTATGTATCCTCCAGCTGGGGTAGCGATTCTTGGAATTAAAAAATGGCTCTGCCTCTGCTGTGATAATGGCTCCGCTCGCTCGCTTCCGGAGTGGCCGACCGCGCTCATTCGCCTCGCTCGCTTCCGCCCGTCGTTTGGATCGTTATCACGCCTTCTTCCTACTCGTCTCATTTGCTTCCTTGCTCACTTTCGTCGCTCCTTTTGTCTCCGTTCCTGCCTTCGCCACCGGCGACCAATGACGCAACACGCCCCCCCCCACCACCCCCCTTCTATCGATGGCACACACTGCTTGGCTCGCTCGGCCCCGCGCTCGCGCTTCCCTCCCCCTTCACACCCCAATGCGCGGTCAATTTCAGCGGTAGATCGGCTCTGATCTCCGTGTCTTTATCCTTCTTTCGAAACATTTCCGTGTATTTCTCTCCTCCAGAAATTTCGACTGCGAGACGCCGTCGCTCCAAACTTTTGACTAGATCTAAAATACGATCTCTAGTCTTTTTCTATTGATTTCTTTTATGTTGGATGGCTGCATCCGTAGACTCGGTTCATGCTTCCCTTGCTGGCTGATCTCCCCCTGGAATGATATTTTCGTTTCTGTTCTCCCCCTGAAATTGAGCTTTCTCTTCATATCAGAGAGTAGCATCCACAGATACTACCCCTAGTCTATTTCTCAAATATTCAAATGGTTCTCTAACAAGATGTTTGGTAAATATATCTGCTGTCTATTCTTTTGTTGGTACATACTCCAGTTTTACTATCTTCTAAGCCACTTGTTCTCGGAGAAAATGATACTTAATTGGGATATGTTTAGTTTTTGAGTGAAGCACATGATTTTTAGATATACTTATAGCACTTGTATTATCACATTTGATTGAGATAGGTTCATCAATGCTTACCTTCATGTCTTGGAGGGTTTGCTTCATCCACATGACTTGTGTACAACATGCTGCTACTGCTATATATTCTGCTTCTGTTGTAGATAGAGAAATAGATGTTTGTTTCTTGCTTAGCCATGCCACCAGACTTTCTCCTAGATAGAATGCACCTCCACTTGTGCTTTTCCTGTCATCCACACAGCTGGCCCAATCTGCATCTGTGTATGCTGTCAAAGTGAAGCTTTTGCCTTTAGGATACCAAAGTCCATACTGTGCAGTTCCTTGTAGATATCTGAATATTCTTTTGATTGCTAGAAGGTGATTTTGTGCTGCTTGATATCTAGCCACTAGTCCTACTGCTAGCATGATGTCTGGTCTTGATGCTGTCAGATACAACAGACTTCCTATCATGGATCTGTAGAGTTTTTGATCTATATCTGCAGATCCATCATCAGCACACAGCTTGCATCCCGTGATCATGGGAGTTGACACAGGTTTGCAATCCTTCATTTTGAACTTTTTCAACATTTCTGTTAAGTATTTCTCCTGTGAGATGAATGTGCCTGTGTTCTTTTGCTGAATTCGAAGTCCTAAGTAGAAACTGAGTTCTCCAATCATGGACATCTCAAACTCTGATTTCATCTCCTCAACAAACCCTTTTGCATGTTAATCTTTGTTGCTTCCAAACATAATGTCATCAACATATACTACAACAATCAGGAGTTCATTTTCATGGGCTTTTATGTATAGATTGATGTCTACTCCACCTCTCTTAAAGCCTTGTTTTTGAAAATATTTATCTAGTCTTGAGTACCAAGCACGAGGAGCCTGTTTTAGTCCATAAAGAGCCTTTTTCAGTCTGCATACATAGTCTTCTTTGTCTGTTAATGAGAAGCCTTCTGGTTGTTCCATGTAGACTTCTTCTTCTAAGTCTCCATTCAGAAATGCAGATTTTACATACATTTGATATACCTTGAAGTTTTGGTAGCATGCAAATGCCAGGAACATTCTGATAGCTTCCATTCTGGCTACAGGGGAAAATGTTTCATCGTAATCAAGTCCTTCAATTTGTGAGTATCCTTTGCAGACAAGTCTGGCTTTATTCCTGATTACTTGTCCTTCTTCATTCATTTTATTTTTGAATACCCATTTTGAGCCTATGACATTTTTCTCAGTGGGTCTAGGAACTAGTTCCTAGGTATTGTTCTTCTCAATTTGGTCCAATTCTTCATTCATAGAATTCACCCAATAATTGTCCTTACTGGCTTCTTCAAATCTCTTTGGCTCTATTTTTGACAACATGGCTATGTATAATTTTTCAGTTTGTTCTGTTAGCTGCCTTCTAGTTTTGACCCCTACTCTCTTGTCTCCAATGATCTGGTCTTCAGGATGGTTCTTCTGAGCATATCTTGAGGGAGCTTTAGAAATCAGCTCTATATCTTCTATTGTCTTGCTTGTTTCCTCATCGTCTTGGTTTTCTTCTTCATGGTTATCTGATGGGCTGCAGCAGTCTGTATCTCTTGTATTGTCTGGAAGTTCTTCATCAAATTTCACATCAATGCTTTCTACTATTTTTCAAAGAGTCTTGTTGTAGCACCTGCACCCTTTACTTTTGGATGCATATCCTAGAAATATCCCTTCATCTGCTCTTGCATCAAATTTTCCAAGATTTTCATCATTATTCTTTATCTAACACTTGCTTCCAAAGATTCTAAAATGTTTGATTGAAGCTAGTTTCCCATGCCAAAGTTCATAGGGAGTCTCGTCACTGCTTGGCCTTAAGTGGGCTTTATTAAGGATATGCACCGCTGTGTGTACTGCTTCTGCCCAGAAGGTTTGAGGAATATTGCTTTCATGCATCATGGCTCTGGCTATTTGCTGTACAGACCTGTTTTGTCTCTCTGCTACTCCATTTTGCTGAGGTGTTCCTGCAATAGTAAATTTTTGCTTTATTCCATGTTCATTGCATAGGTCTGCAAAGTCATAATCAGTAAATTCACCTCCTTTTTCTGATCTGATGCATTTTAGCTTGCATCCTGTCTAATTTTCTGCTAAGGCTTTGAATATTTTGAATTTGTCCAGAGCTTCTGATTTATTCTTGAGAAATGCAACCCATGTCATTCTGGAGAAATCATCTATTATTAGCATGAAGTAGGATTATCCACTTGGTGTTTTAGTTCTTGCAGGTCCACACAGATCCATATGCACAAGCTGGAGTGGTCTTCTTGTTGATAACTCATCTTTGGCCTTAAATGATGTGTGGGTCTGTTTACCCAATTGACAAGATTTTCATATGGTATTAGAAGGCCTTTTTATTTCTGGCATGTCTCTGACTGCTTTCTTTTTGCTCAGTCTGATGATATTATCGAAGCTGAGATGTCCCAATCTCCTATGCCATAACCATGACTCCTCAAGTTTTCTAATATGGCATGCTTCATCTTCCTCTTTCACAATGTAAACATTTCTCTCTGTTCGAACACCTTTGAGCAGAGTCTTACAATAATTGCTTGATTTTGACTTCACGGTCTTAACAACAAAAAAACTTGTGACCTTTTCTCCACACATTGGTTGACACTCGACAAATTGGCTTTCAACCCATCTACAAATAGTACATCTTGGGCCTTACCTACCGTATCTCGTGGCTTGAACCCTTTCCCTTTATTTTCCTGGTTATCCATTACAGTAACATTGCGATTTCTTTTCATCAAGAGTTATAAACTTGCTTAAATACTCCGATCATGTGTTTTGACATCCTTATCAAATACCACTGGCTTTTCAGGTCTTGAGCAGTTAGAGCCAAGTCACATTTATTCACCTTCTTTATCCACTAGAGGCACCCTTTTGTTTGGTATCTTTTGTGAGGTGATGAGCTACATCTTCTTAGAGGACATTTGAAAGGTATATGTCCAACTTGATTGCATACACAACATTTGATCATAATTTTTCTAGAATTATGAGTATGAACAAAATTTCTTTGATTCATAAACCTCCTTGAGGTGTTAAACATCAATATTTGTCCATACTTTCTACATTCAATGATTTTATGTCCAAATTATTTACAATAAAAACAGTAACCATAGAAACTGTTTGCATACTTGATGTAAGGTTGTCTTCTCCCTTTGTTTGCTTGAGGAAGTCTCTTCATTGTTTGCATCTTTTGCTGGTTTGAATTACTCCTCCTTGTATGACAATATGCAGCAATGTTTCCCAGCTTTGATAGACATAACAGGTGGCATTCTTCATAGGAGGGAAGGATCTCCTTTGATGGTTTCCAAATTTGACATACTTAGGGGTCTTATTTTTTATCACATTCTTTGCTACAAGAGGTTTCTTCTGATCTCTGTCTTTCTCATTACAGGTTTCTTCTTTTGTAGTAATAGTTTGAGCTGCTTCATCATCCTTCTTTTCTTTTACAAAAATAATCTCTCTGTTTTCCTTTTCTTTGTTTTTACTTGATTCTCCTTCATAGCCTATTCCAATTTTTATCATAGGAGATCTTTGAGCAACCAGAATTTCATTCAACTTAATAGAGCTTGTTGGTTGAGAAGAGTTTATAACCACTTTTCTTTGAGCATTTTCTAATTTCTTCCTGAGACATACTACTTCTTCTTCCAACTTTTCTTGTTCCTGAGTTTTTTCTTTGATTTGCTTGAGTAACATGTCCTCTATCTTCTTGGCTTCTTCAAGCTCTATCTTTAGCTGCATAAGTACTTCTGAATTCTGTTCTTCTCGTACATACTTGAGGAGAATGTCCTTTTGTTTTCTACATTTCAGCTTGAGTCTATTAATCTCTTCTAGAGCACTTCTTAGCTCCCCCTCAAGGTCAACTTCACCTTCTTCTTCTTCATCTTCTAGCAGGAGACCTTCAAGTTCTTCTATAGCCATCAATAAAAATTCAAAGGTTCCATCTTCTTTTGAGAGTTCATCTGGATCTTCAGATGTAGCGCTGTCTTGTTGAGCATAGAAAGATTTTTTGTTGAACTTCTTTCCTTTCTGCCAGTTCTTTGATGTATTTTTCTCTGACTCTTGAGCATGATTCCTTACTTTCTTGTGAGAACACTTAGCAGCATAGTGTCCAACTCTTCCACTGTTAAAGCATTTGAAAGGGATTTTACCTTTATATTTACCTGAGCCTCTATCCAATTTCTTGACAAATTTTTCCTCTTCTTCATCCGAGCAAGAGCATATGTCTCCCTCTTCTTCTTTCTTCTTTTCTGTTTTAAAGGCTGCCTCCCTTGTACTTGGATTCTTCTGTGGGAGCCTCATCTCATAAGCTGTTAGATTTCCAAGTAACTGGTTCATGGTCAAGGTCTCCCAATCAGCTGTTTCTTCTATTGCAAACACCTTGGGATTAAACCTGGATGGAAGAGATCTTAGAATCTTTTGCACAATTATACTTTCTGGCATGGTTTCTCCAAGAGCTTTCATATTGTTAACAAATTTTGCAACTTTTAGGAAGGAACTGGCAATGTCTTCATCATCATTCATTTTTAAGTTCTCAAACTGGGCTCTATAGACTTGAAGTTTGGCAGTCTTTACTTTCTTGTCCCCCTCATGGATGTTCTCCAGAGTATCCCACATTTCTTTGGTAGTGTCTTTGTGCATTACTTTAATAAACTCTGCTTCACACAATCCATTCAAGATGGCATTCATGGCTTTTGCGTTAGCCAAAAAATATTGTTTTGTTTCTTTCTCTGTGTCAGTTTCCTTTGGGGCATATCCTAATTCCACAGCAGCCCAGACTTCTATTCATAGAGACATTCTGTATGTCCTCATTCTGATTTTCCAGAAAGCATAATTTTCACCAGTGAAAAAATGGGCTTTATTCGTTGATTATCCTTCTTTACTAGCCATGTTGGGAACCTAGGATCTCCTTTCAGTTGTTAGACTGGTACAAAGGAACCTACTCTGATACCAATTGTTGGACCCTTAGTTAAACTGAGAGAGGGGGGTGAATCAGTTTAACACATTCATGGACTTTTAAAAATTTTCATTAAAACTTATTTACACCTTCATTTCATGTTGAACTTAATATGTGAGTAATCTTAAAATGTGAGTAGCAAGTATTAATATAATATAACAGTAGACTTAATATAAGAGTAGCAGGTATTAAGCAGAAGATATAAATCAGATCAACACATAAACATCATGCACAGAGACACCAGATATAAGTGGAAACCCATAAAGGGATAAAACCACATCTTATTATTGTTGTGATGCAAAGGCAAGCTCCAACTCCCTCTCACCTTTTCTGCAGGCACCAACCTATAGGAGGCTCCAACCTCAATTCTGCAAGCTACAACTTGAAAGGAAGCACCAACTCCCTTCAATTTTCTGCAGGCATCAACCTACAGGAGGCTCCAACCTCAGTCAGCTACAACTGATGGCTATCAAGCTGCAACTTGATAGGGAAGCTCCAACTTCCTGAATTTATCAAACTGAATGTTTGATGATTTACCTCAGATATCAGCTCTGTTCTATAGCATCTCTTTCTGATCTTCTTCTCTTAATATTCTTTGCCTCACTCTTCTATACTCTTCATTTTCTATATTTACTCTCTCTAACCTCTTTTATGCATATCCAGTTGATATTATTTATAGAGTTCCTCACATGACTGTTTGTATTTCACAAGGAATTTTGAGTGAACAATCATGACTCTTTGGATTTTGTCTTCTCATTCCTTTATCTGCTCATTCAGAAAATATAACTGTAGGTATCAATTTAACATTACAGTGGGATATTTGTTCTCTTCCGAAGACTTGCCAATGCATCACAACAATATAAATTAAAATTATTTACATTCAATTATAATGAGAACTCCAGCTCACTCATTCAGCCTCTTGGCTAGCTGCGCATTTGTCTTTTCTTTGACTGTGTCTTTGTCCCTTTCGGCTTTGTTTGTTTCCTTATTCACTGTCGTAGGATAACGACCATATGCCATACATTTGTAACTGTGCTTTTTATATCAGCGCTTTTTATATATATATGTAACTGTTGACTTCAAATCTGGGCAAATTCCAAAGCTTTACACATAGAAAAAGTCTTGTTGATGTGGTGAGTTCCGCAAGCGGAACATACATACACCACGGCCTTTGTTTTATGGCCCGATGCAATTGCACACATCGCAATCGTTTTATATTAACAATCGCCCTCCACCTTAATCCGAGGCCCGTGGGTCCATAGACCACGCGGCACATTTCAATACAATCGTAACGATCGTTTTATATTAACAATCGCCCTCCACCTTAAGCCGAGGCCCGTGGGTCCACAGACCACGTGGCACATTTCAATACAATCGCAACAACGCAATCGGGGTGAATTTTTCTTATGCCCCGATTGCACTACCAAAAAGGCAGACCCAATCTAGATTATGTGCCATAGTTTTTGGTTGGTCTCGGGTCCAATCCCAATCGGAGATCGCAATTTTATTTTTCCCGATTGACATTTCATATGTGTGGACCCGACCATGTTTTATATGGCGGGGTTTATATGACTATTGCGTCCGGCTTTGCTAATCGCAATCGCAACTCTTTGTTTATATGTTTCGCTGCACATTTTTCTTCGATGCGATTAGTGTATTATCCTTCGACTACTTCCGATTGCGATTGATTGCAATTGCAACTCCCAGTTGCATGTTCCAATACATATCAATTATGGTTTATAAACCCATCGGGTCCGAAGCTCAATCGCAATCGCAATATTTTAATATCGTGCTCCGACGGTCTGCTTCTTTCCGATGCGATTGACCACTGTTCTACCGTAACTCAAACATATATTAAACATGATTTATAGACCCATCGAGTCCAGAGCACAATCAAAATCGCAATCATTTGTTTATATGATCCACTGTCACCTTTTTCGATGCGATTGATAAGGGTCCCACCTTATATTACTTCTTTTGTTTTAAAAATAGAACAATGGGACCTTTAGTCTTTTACTCTTGCACACAAACATATAATACATATATGTAACGCCCAACTGGGTAATGATTCTTGGAATAAGGTTTGTATTTATATATACTTGCCGCTTGGGTTATACGATTCCCGGAATTGTGTTTATGTATCCTCCAGCTGGGGTAGCGATTCTCAAAATTAAAAAATGGCTCTGCCTTTGCTGTGATAACGGCTTTGCCTCTGCCTCTGCCTCTGATAACGACTCTTCCTCTATATTCGCCGCCTCTGCCTTTGCTTCCACTCTGTTGTTTGACTGTTACATTTCGACAGTCTTCTTCCGCCTGTCTCCTTTGCTTCATTTGTTCGCTTCTTTGCTGCCTCCTTTGTCTATCTCTATCTTTTCTGCCTCTATTGCCATCAATGACAACATTTCCAACACCACATCCCATAAAAATGTGAATTTTGAAAAGGTTTGGCATGTGATTTAGTGAAATGAATGACAATATTGAACTTTTGTCACCGAATTTCTGTCTTTCTTTTTGCAACATCCCAAATTCTCTCCTGCCAGCAGTCGTCATGCGTTTTGTATGGGCAGCGAATATGGGCATTTCCACGTATGTCACCAGAAATTGCACCACGTGGAAAAGTTGAGTGCGAGCACTGCCCTTGTGGCGTGAAAAACCCTTATCCACAAGAAGCGAAAGCTTCCCCTTGGGTGGTTTTCGGCTCCCCAGCTAGCGGTTTTAGCGCTCATATAGCGGTTTTAGTAGTCCTATTCGTAGGTTGGAGAACTGACCTGCCACGTCAACAATAACGTAGCGTGCTCTTACGTTCTGGAGGATGACTTTGATTCGGATGACGTGGGGACTAGCCAGCCTCTCTGGAAAATAAGGTGAGGTTTAGAAAAGCTTGTCGACCAACATGACACGTTCGAACCTTATCCACATTTTTATCCGAACGACTAATGAAATTCTCATCCGAAGAGTATGAAGCAATATTGTTGCCCAAAGCATCTTGAACTTGAACAAGATCATTTAGATTTTATATTAATATAAGCAATATTATCAACGTGGATCCTAACTACTCACACTATTTCTGATTTATTGATTTTATACATAAATATTAAAATTAATTAATAAATTTTAATTTTATTATTAAATATTAAAATTAATCAATAAATTTTAATTTTATAATTAAATATTATGTAAATATATTTTTTTAATTAAATTTAAATTTAAAAATTAATTATTATTTTTTTAAATAAATTAAAAAATAATTCATAAAAAGTTAAGTGGTCGATTAACTAATAAATGAAATAGTTTTTTTGTCGGATTATCTATATAATTTAAAATACATTTTTGAATGCATGAATGGATTTAGCATCTCAATAAACCTTTAAGATACTTATGGTTCCAAAATGAGAGTCATTTTTTCTATTAGTTAGACTATAAAAATTAGTAGTCAATCTCAATTAAGTGAATAAGTGTCTATTTTGAAATAAAGCTTTTAGAATTTTAATTATGCTGTAAAACGTCTTATTTGAAAATAACCCACCTAAAGTGCCCCATGTACCATTATGTACCGTTGATGTTCATGTTAGACGATTGAAACACTATGGACCATAGGATTAAATATTGTTATTAATCATTTAAGTGGGTAAACCGAACACACCATTTATCTATCCATATTGGATTTAGAGCACAAGAAGAAACAACTGCAGATGTGTTTAGGTGGAGATCTGTCCCCTCCACAGCCTAAACTTCATACTCTTCCTTTCTTCTTATTTATTCATCACTTTGTATTCTCACACTATAGAGTCTACTACTGATAAACATAGAAACAATTATTATTGTGAGAGGTGACTTTAATGGTGGCTGTAGCGCTCAGGAGGGAAAATTTTGATGAAGAATGTGAAGATCCTACAATTCTTCCAAACATTTCAACTCACAGCGCCATTTCTTTGGTCCCGCATTCAAATCCTGTAACGTTGTCAAGTAGTTTGAATAGAGATGAGACAAAGCAAAAGGAAGAGGTGGAGGTTAAGGCGGATACATCACAGGTATTGATATTTAGGGTTTCACTTCCTAACTGTTTCCTATAGCATCTGTTGGCTCCTCTGAGCATCTTCTCTAAGTTTCTTTTTGGATCAATCAAGTTTTTTGTATTAAAGACGCTGACATTTTCTTTTATTGGATGGTGGGTTTCATATCAGCCCGCATTGACTAGCGCTAATGGTGTATATGTATCACTGCACTCTATCAATATTTTCATTACAATCTTCCCTACCATTTCTCTGTCTAAAATTCCCAATCGATCTGCTCCCTCACACTCTATATCGACTATCTGAATCTGCCCGTCACTCTGTTGTTTGTATTTCTAAATTTTAATTGACAATGGGCTCATCCCTCTCCATCGCTGCATCCAACTCTACCGCTGGTGATTCCAACTACTCCATCGTGATTTATCTCTACCGGTGCCATCCCCTTTTACATGGACTGAAAATCTTCAGGGATATGTAGGAGGGGGAAATCCAACTCGTCGAACAAAACGCATCAGATTGGAAAGGTTTAGGCAATAGAGATTGTCGGCTTGGGCGGAGTAGGAAAGACAACGTTCGCAAAAGATCTTTTCAATCTGAAGAGTTCAAATTACACCTTATCCTGCTTCTTATCTGATTTCAAAGGTAAAAGCCCTTTGCTTTAGTTACAAAGGGAACTTCTTAAGAGCTTGTTTGGCTTGGATCTGCTAAGAGGCGTTATTGATAATTTTCATTGAGATACAACAAAGACTTCAAATCAGTTATGAGGCTGTTAAAAGATAGAATCAGAAGATATTCTTAGACATTCCTTGCAGTTGTAGGGGAGAAAACAGGGATATGGCCATAAGAATATGGGAACGGATCGGGCTAGAAGCCTTTGCCAAAGTTTCAAAATAGACAAGAAAGTGTCGTGTGGAGGTGGACAGTGAAAATGATATGCAGATGAATGATCATCTTAAAGATTTGGGAAGAAATATTAAGGAGGTTTCAACATAGCCTTGTTGGTTTTGACACAACAGAGTTCGCATGATTTGTTGTAGAAAACATATGTAGTCAACCATTCATTCTTCTATACTCTATTCAATAGTGGAAGTGCGGGGTTCAATATGTTTCAGAGTAAATTGCATCCAATGCTACATAATGTGGAAATTGCAATTGCTCAGTCTTGAAGATGGTTTCTTGCAACGACACTCATCAAATCTCAAATGGTTTTTCTTTGCTTGCCCTGCCCTACCCTGCATTCTTGAATTCCAATGAAGAAGCTAAGGGTTTTAGTGGTGAGCAAACCTGAAATGGAAACATTTAGTTAAAGTTTGTGTGCTTTTGCTATCAATATGCCACTTTCAGATCTGGAAAGAATTTGAAAAATAATCCATATCTTTACAAGTGAAATACATTCTTTGTATTGCTGCAATAATTTAGCCACATCATTCTTTATACTGATGCAATGATTTAGCCACTTGATCAAGTGAAAGCCTTGGAGTTGGAAATATCAACACAATTCAATAAATAGATCTCTTTGGTTGTAAGTGAACTGAAATATTTCCTTCCCAACTGGCACATCAATTGTTTTGGTAAAAGTATTTTCTGTTTTGAGTATCGCTCATGGTTTTGCAAAATCTATGCCATATTTTTCACTTTGGATACTGTTAATAGGTATAATGAAAACATTGATACTTGTTTAATTTAGGTGAAGGCTGAGACATAAGTGTTTGTGGGTGAAGTCAAGCAGAGGTTGTGTCAAGTTGCAGGCATTTTGGGTGCAGATTTTCTGGTGATGGGTAGTCATGGCCATGGTTTTTTCAAGAGGTAGATGCCTTCTCTCAAATTTTTGGATTGTACTGTGTCTCTGTTTTCTCTGTTATGTTTCAAATTTTTGGGTTGTAATGTGTCTCTGTTTTCTCTATGCATAACAATGTAGGGCAGCTATGTCTGATGAAAACTGCCTTGCAATCTAAAGTATTTGATGTCTTATACTATTAAGTTTGCCAGAGGCATTGCAGTTGGTGTGTTTCGAATTTATAAGCAGCTAAACTGTGATGATAGAAAATTCATAAGTAGCCGTTGCATATGTCACAAGCCATGGAGAGAACATGGTTTCATAATAAGCATGGAATTACGTCTGAGCCCTAAACTTCATCAGCTCAAAATCTAGAGAAAAAGGAAAGAATGAAAGGAAAATAAAGGGTAGCTTCAACCCACTTAAAAATATTTTTCGAAGTGCAATATGATCAAATATGGCTTTCATGTTTGTTTAGCACTACCAATGGCATGCTTAGGGTAGTGTAGCCATGCATGTTTTTGTTTTGGTAGGTCTGGTAATAGCAGGTGATTGGTTAGTTGTAACTATCATAAAGTTTGCAAGTAGTTTCCCCAATTGACGTTCATGAGTGAGAACCCTATGGCATTTTTATGAAGGCACTTCTGCAATAGACCTGAGGCTATGTCTCTAGTACTCTTTGTGTACCTCTAGGTTGTGAATGAACATCGGTCATATTTATTTGACTTGACCTATTCTATATGGTTGTCTCTTCTATCTCGGTGTTAGCTCAATTGATATCAGATTGGGGGATGATGCATATATTA
The DNA here is from genome assembly GCA_034641835.2 of Pinus albicaulis. Lineage (NCBI taxonomy): Eukaryota > Viridiplantae > Streptophyta > Pinopsida > Pinales > Pinaceae > Pinus > Pinus albicaulis. Next base: position 1,161,086,117 of record CM076582.1, read on the forward strand.
ATTTTTTCATATTCCAAAACTTGGTCACTTAGATGGCATAGACCACTGGACACAAAATCAGTGGATGGAAAGAATCTCACTACACACTTCTTCTCGGCCTTGGATGATAGAAGCGTTGACAGCTTATAGCTTTCCTGGTTTTGGGTTACTTGTTTCCCTTTGAACTCTCCATTTTTCTGTTGGGCTCTCTAAGGTTTGATGGTATCTGTTTTGGCACTCTCCTTGCCCTGTTTGATTTCTTTTACAGTTCTTGTGGATGCGCTTGAGTACTTCCAATGCTTACTCGTCTTATTGCCATCAGTGGAATTAAATATTAACTTTAAAAGATTGGTGCTGTTGGTGGAATGTAAAATCCCCTAACTGTCAGTGCACGAGTGTGGCTTAAGTCCTTTATTAAGTTAGAGGGAAACCATATGCAGGTGCTTTCTTGGTGACAGGTTGGAAGGGCCCAACTTCAGGCAGAAGGGTATGGATATTGCACAGAATTTTCTAACAAGATGTTCATTAAGGTTACATTATACTGAGTCCTGACTGTGGTGAGTTTATTTCCTCAAATAATGTACCAGAGGACAATTCATAATGATACTTTCTTTAATATAGTCATCTTGAGAGATGAACAACTCCCAAAATAAGGTCTTGGAGTTACTTTCCACAAACTAAAAATGTGGACTGCAGGCCAAATTTATTATTGTTCTTTGGTCCTGTGGTTAAGAAGCATTAATTGTGATCTAAGTGTCAAGTATTTGATCCCTATGAAATCATATTGCTCGTTGATAACAAGCTTAGAATACTTAAAATTGACAATATGGACCTCATCTCTATCATCATAGAGAGCTTGAGTTATACAGTTTTCCTTTTCATTCAAGCAAACTTTTGAGTGTTGTCTGTCAGGTTTTTTTCAACTCTCATTTCTTGCAGTGAATGGCAGGCTACAGATTGCTTATGCTGATTGAACAGCATGAAAAATAGGTTAATTTTTCTCAACGATCAATGTACCCCTTCTCTGGCTTAAAGCAAATCCCTTTTTTTGCTCAAGTGGCTTGATTCTGTGCTTACCAAAACTGAGGGACCATTTAGCTCAAGTTTTCTGTTGAGGATGGCATTTCTAAAACAAAGATATCTGATTATGTATTACTCTATAAATGTAATATCTTCCAGTTGATGGAAAAGAGGGATTAGAGAAATGGCCTTGAGAAAGGGGACATTTTGAATTTGAACTTTCTCCAAACTTCAGGATGTTTCTTTTAAGAATGAACGATTGCTTTGGTGAGTTGGCAACGAAGTAACTTTTTCACTAAATTTTACAGTGTTTGATAAATTTGGATATCAATTCTTAAACTCCTCTTGTTCCAGTATTTCTACCTTGGATTTTCCAACTTGTCTCTTTTGACGTTATAGCCTATATAATATCATTGAACTATATAGTCTTGGTATAGTAGTGCATCCAATAATTGTATGCCTTTATAGATAGGGTCTGCTTTCTCTTAGAGCATGAAAAAATTAGACAGACTAAACTAGGTTATTTCTATTGAGAAGGTACTGATAGAGGCACATAGAGAAGTGGCTATGTGATTTGGAGAATCAATCCAATTATGGGCACTGCTTGAGAAAATTTTTGAGGTCAAAGTGGCTAGTGCATATCCAAGGAGGTTTGCTAGAGTGTTGGCAACTAAAAACTCTGGGGCATATGTTTGAATGTTGGTCTCACCAACTCAAACTAAAAAATCCTTAAGATAGATGCTTTTCAACCAAACTGGAGGTTATCAGGGCCTGATCTCTAGTTTGTCTGGTTCAAAGCTTGTTAGTGTTGAAATTAGTAACAAAAATTTTTTGTAGTGTTTTAAATTTTGGGAAATGTTTAAGACACATATGCAGGAGTAAAATCTGAGAACCTTTCCATGATTGTGGGATTTTTTTTGAAGCTTTCATAGCCTTGTTATGCATATCATGAATTGGAAAATTTCTTTTGATAGTTATCGTTTCTGAGGCTTGCTGAGTTTTGTTGGACCTTTGGGCTCCTGATTTTTTCAGGGTTTATGTTCTTTTGAAATTTATGGTAAACCCACTATTTGTGATGGCCTAATAGGTAGGTTAAAAAGGAGAAAATAAATAAACTTGTGCTTATATGGATTGTTATTTAGATATCGAGATCAAGCTATTGCTGTGAAAATACTTCAACGTGGTGAGGCAGTGGAAGAAAGAGAAAAACTTGAAGCTAGATTTGTAAGAGAAGTTGCTATGATGTCAAAAGTACAGCACACGAACCTTGTCAAGGTGCTGGTTTTGGTGCTCTTAACAGTTCTTATTTCTTTCATGCCAAATATCTTGTTGGATTAGATGAAAACATAGCATTGGTTTTGATTCTCAATACCTTGCAGTTGAATCTAGCTACACTTGGGGAAGTTTCTAACATACCATTGCCTGAGATTGTATAGGCCTGCCTATTGGAACACATAAGGTATGGTTTTTTTTTGGAGGAGGTCATAAAAAATTCCATTAGACGGAGAAGATTAGCGAATCCCAGTTCAGAATCCTCTTACCATATGGGTATTTCATTGGAGCATAGAAGTTGTTGGTGTTGGAGCTCAGGTAATACTCAAATCCTTTTTTATAATAAAATAAAATTTGAATGAACAAAAAATTACATCTATTGATTTTACTACGCAGTTAGTTTTTATATCAATAAAATGCCTTAGCATAGATGCATGTTAACCCTGGATATATTATGCACCAAAAATGAGAAAATCTTTTGAGTTTCTTGAGACTTGATGCATCTGTATTAACATGGATAGATTTTTGATTTTATCTTTATATGTTGATAAGAGCATTATACAATGATCAAACACACTGGTCAACAGAAAGGTTTGAGCAATCAAGTTTCATGGCTTCCCAAGTGTTTGAATTCATGACTCAACAATATAGAAGAAGAACAAAGGATTGCATTTGAAGTAAAGATCAATGGATCAACAGAGACAGTTACTTGAGATGGTTCTTCATTATATACCAATCTATTATAGGTATATATGATATTGTTTAGCTATACAATGATCAAACACACTGGTCAGCAGAAAGGTTTGAGCAATCAAGTTTCATGGCTTCCCAAGTGTTGAATTCATGACTCAATGATATAGAAGAAGAACAAAGGATTGCATTTGAAGTAAAGATCAATGGATCAATAGAGACAGTTACTTGATATGGTTCTTCATTATATACCAATCTATTATATGTATATATGATATTGTTTAGCTAGGATGGAAGTTGGAGTAGATTGAAGGGTTTCAGTGCTAACTAAGCATTTCCGACCTCTGTACTTCACATTATGGTGTTGGAGAATGTCAAATTAAAAAAGAAAGAAAAAAAGATCAATTGCCCTTAAGAAAATACTGTCACATGAAAAGTTCGTTTTTATAGGGAATGTAAATGGCATCGTTAATTAAAAGTTTTATGAAGTCAAGCAAAGGTTGTGTCAAGCTATAGGCAATTTGGGTGTAGATTTTCTGGTGATGGGTAGTCATGGCCATGGTTTTTTGAAGAGGTAGATTCCTGCTCTCAAATTTGTGGGTTGTACTGTGTCTCTGTTTTCTTTGTTATGTTTCAAATTTGTGGGTTTTACCGTGTCTCTGTTTTCTCTATGCATAACAATGTAGGGTAGCTATGTCTAATGAATTTGGTGGTTGTGCATGGATTTCAAAAAATTAGACTCTAATTGATTTGGATATGGTGTGTAGGGTTAATGTGGGAAGTTTGAATTACCACTGTTGTCAGAATGCAACCTACCCTATTGTGGTGGTGCACAAGAACGTCTGCAACAAAATTCTTCCATAAACAACACCAACTGAATAAATTGTGGGAGAATCTATGGGCGTTACCCTCATAGAAATTAAAATCATATAGGAGAACTTTGTGTATAGTTATAGCCTCAACTTCATTTGTTGTTGGTAAAGTTATTGTTATCCAATGGGGCTGTTGGGTAAATATTCTTGTTCATTCATCACCTGTCACAAGGGCCACCAGGATCCCTAGGCAGAAGTGGCTTTCTGAAAGTAGGGTCCTATGAACATCAACATCCATAATTAGAAAATTACCGGTAGTCCAGCAACATAGGGGATGGCAGCAATTACAAGTCCTTGTGAACTCACAGCCTTTGTCCTAGTTGGAGTCTTAAAATGTAAGATATACCACTAAAGTATCAAACTTATGTTTCCAGGCTTTCTAATTCCAAACTGCTATACTGATAATATATGCCAAACTCATGCTTATGGGCTCTCTAATTCCAGCCTATTATATTTTTATCATATATTTTTTTTTCAACTGAAAATAAGCGAATCATAATTTTTTTTTTCAGCTCCATTGTTGGCTCTAATGACATTATTTTTTTCGGCTATTGTTGGTACCTCCAAGGTGTTGATGAGTTCATATTCAGCTCAATTTGTCTGCATAATCAGTGGCGGAAACTATAGCCATAGGTTTGAGCAATCAATTTTCATGGCTTCCCAATCTATCAAAGGCTTTACAGCATTTCCTTTTCAACATATGGTGCAATTGCTAGTTTAATTATCAATAATCATTAACTAGATGATAGGGATTTAATCTTCAAGGAATATTTTTAATAGTAGTTAGAGATCCACGATTGAGATTTATCTGAGAGTTGAGATTTATCTCAAATGTAATTATCCCCTTTTTATTTTCAATTTTATTAAAAAGAAAGGGTTATATGTGTCCTTAAACTCTTATTACTTATTGTTGTTTTACTATGTTTTATTAAAAGTGTATATATATTTAATTCATATATTGATTCTTTTCATAATAATTAATAATAACAATATGAAATAAAATTATAATTTAGTTAATGCCTATTATGAATGGATGCTTATCCACATTTACTAACCATTTAATTTATATTACCATGCTCCTTTTATGATTAATAAAAGAAATTGTAATAAATTATATGTGTGACATTCTTATTAGAATGATTTAACAATTAATTTTTTTTTTTGAAGTTAGGCACTTTATATTTGCTACTAGTCTGCCCGAAGGGAAACCAAACCAATGACATAAGTTCCAAGTATTGAGGTTTCTAAGACCTCCTCTAACTATAGCATCTTGCAAATAAAAAATTATAAAAATAGGTTGGTTATGTCAAATCTTGACATACATGAATTTAAGAAGACAAAAAAGACTACTAGTATTGCAAGAAAAAAACTAGTGAGTAATAAAATCCATTGGGAAGAATATCCAAGCATCCATGATGGCTTGTCAGTACCCTCATTTGAGGAGAATGAAATGTTGGCTAATCTCCTAGCTAGAATGGTCATCTTGCACTCAATATTGTCAATTTTTTCCTTCGAATCTACTAATATGATAGAATTTTCATGTTGAGTCCTCCTATACCTCCCTATGCCACCAACAATGTGGCAAGTGTAGTGGGAGCTCAACTCCCTTCCATGTGAGCTAGCATCATATCAAGGTAAGGGAGGAATGCTTGCTCTTGGGAACCCTCCTTAAGGGATAAGGTCCTTTGTATCCATATCTTGATAGTTAGTTCAAATGGATTTTGGAATGTCCTCACTCCAATCCAAGACAAGGGGACGAGTTATTATTCTAAGACCAAAACTAGCTAGCTTGTCAACCAATTTATTGCCTTCTCTATAAAAATGAGAGAGGAGGGGAGTTGTGATTTTTTCCAAGAGTTTTGTGGTATTACCTACTTGAGCTTCTAACCTCCCACTCTTGGAGACTTTGGAATGATTTGATCCACATTGGATTTTGTGAAAGATATTAATAATGGTCTTGGAATCTACTTCAACAATCAGCTTATGAAATTGAATCCGGACAACAATTAAGAGACCCTGCTCTAGTGTCTATATTTCAACAACATTATTAGTGTTGATGCCTATGGAATCTGCATAAGCATGCAAAATATTCCCATTAGCATTACAAAATACTCCACCATAATTGGCTTGACCTAGATTTCCTCTCAAGGCCCTGTCAAAGTTAATTTTGATGAAGTCTTCCAGAAGGGAGGACCAAAAGGAAGAACTAGAATGGGAAGAAATTGGAGTAGAGGGATCCTTCCATAAGTAATATGGGAGGAGGGGGGGGGCTGAGGGGGCTCATTTTGGTTAGAATTATTTTTTCAAGTTGATTTCATTCCCAAATTTTGGATGACCAAGGAAGACACGAAATCATTTCCCTTATTTTATTTAAGATAGTTTTCCAAATAAAGTTTGTGGAAGCCTTGATATTCTTAAATGTTTGTGTGTTACTCTACTTCCAGATCTCCCATAGGATGAATCCAAGGATGAGTTTCCATGCTCTGTTGAAATTGGGATTAATAAAGGGGAGTGACGTTCGAATTATAGAGTGGAGAGGACCGTTATTTTTTATTTTGTCAGTTTGTTGAAAGAACCTAGTAAGGTGGTCGTAAGTAGACGTAGAGATGATGTAACTGATGATAAAATGATTTAAATTTTCTAAATTGGATAAATAGGGAAGACATATTAAGGGGCTTTGAAAACCATGACTTTGAAGCTTGTCCTGTGTCAAATTTTATTCCATAATAGAAGCCATGGAAAAAAAGTGTGATTTTGGGCCAGTGTTAGTGGAGTCTCCTCAGCACTCCATTATCATATGCATACCACTCCTCCTAAAAGGTGCATATGCCTGTTCCACTTAATATTCCATATTTTATCTGATTTTCCTTTCTCATCCTCATTATTGCTTCTTGTGAGAAGACTACAAGCTTCAGAAAAGTTTAAATTTCCTTAAGGATGATAACCCCAATGAAGAATCTCATTTCCATCTTGACCTGCAATTCTTTTGTTTGTTAATTATCACTTGATAATTGTGCTTTTATTTTTGGAGGGAGGCTTAAACCATTCATATTGTGAATTCCAATTGTATCATTGGGAAGTGCAGGGGGATTCAAGTCCTAGTAATGTGCAACTAAGATCTGGCCCCTAGAGATGAGGGAGTCCCTGATTGAGTAGAGTTGTTTGTTCCAAGCTAATTTTGGTCAATGATGCCATGAGTCATCCAAAAACAGTGCATTATTCCCATTTTTTATTTCCCAAACACTGCGCTTTTGGACAAAATGTTTGTTGCTTTAAGTAGCATTCTATATATGAGAAATCATTATGTTTCATGTCATTCTGATGAGATAAGATTAATGGGTATTGGGGGCATACTTACGTTTCTGCATTTTTCTCCATAGAGCCTTTAAGATTATCCATCTCCACCAGGTTTTAACACTTAAGAATTTTCCAAGTATGTTTGTATCGCAGAGACCTAGGCCTCCTTTTTTTTCTTTTTTCCTTTTCTTTCAGATGGCAGATTTTGTCTCATGCAACTATAGCCCATTTTTTGTCTCTTTTTGTGCCCCCCAAGAGGAATTTGCACTAAATATTTTTGATCTTGTTTAGGAAGGCCTTAGGGGTTTCCATTACTAAGAGGAGATAGGTGGGGATGGATTGAAGGATAGATTTGAGGAATATCAAGTGACTGGGTAGATTGAGTGATCTAAAATTCCAACAAGGAAGTTTGGCTTCAAATTTAAGAAGAATATTTTCCCATGAATTTTGTGTGAGAGGATTGTTGATTAGACGGGCTCCTAGGTATTTGGATGGAAGAGAGATTTTTTGAAAACCAAATAAACAACATATATGAATTTTTACAACTAGCGGGGTATTAGAAAATAAGATTTGAGATTTTTCAATGTTAATGGAGGTTCCCGAAGCATCAAAGAATTATTGAAGGATGTTTTTAAGGGTATTGGTTTCATTGACAATAGGGATTCCTAAGGAAAGAGTATAATTGATGACCTACCCTTTTTTATTAGGCTTCATTGTTGATATCCATTTCCTAGATATAAATGGAAAAATAATTTGGAAATGGACCATTGTCATAAAATTGAATCATGGGTTTTCTTTTAGTGAACACTAATTGTTTTCCTAAAAGAAAAAAAGAAACCACTCGACGATTTATCCTTCCTCCGATCATTCTCCCCCTCATCTCCATCTTACACAAACATAAATGATAATGAAACACCTTACAAATTAATAGAAATTTCGTGTCAATAGGCTATAGGTCTTTACCTATTTGAGATTTTTCTAAAGAACCATTGTCACTTAAGAAAAAATTGGACTCAGTGTCAGGTCTTTCTGCCAACACCTTTATAATAATTCTACAAGTATGGGATGTGTATGCTTAGGTATGGTAGGCTGCAAACCCTGAGAATCAAGAACCCTACAAGTTTTGATCATCATACTCAATGCAGGCCCTACAGTTTGTAATGAGTCTGCTCACTCTAACACCATCGCTCTTCAAACCAACTTTTCAAAAATAAGAACTAGCTCAAAGTTAAAGTCCACAAAGTCATTAAAGTAATTTTTAAACATAAAGCATGTAATAAAAAAAAATAAAAAAATAAAAATAACCTCAATGGACCATGTGGGCCCTCACATGAGGGCCACGTGTCTCACCACTTTGTCTACATAACATAACATGGAATCCTAAACCTTGACACTTAATGTTGTATCACATTAATATGCCTATATGGGGGGAAGATGGTTGTCTAGCCCATAGTATATATGTCAAATTGTACTGGTGGATCTCCCACAAAATTTATGATGCAAAAATGCTTCTAATTGTAATTTGTGTGCACTTTATTCTTCCAACTGCAATTTGTGTGGCTTGTCAAAGTTATTTTTATGTGACCTATGTTCTTCTAACTATAATTTGTGTGCCCAGTCAAATCTACTTTTGGATACAGTAAAAAACAAGTTAGAGATCAATTCCACATTCAAGTTGTCTCTCATATTTCGCGTCCATTTCATTCTTAGATGAATAAGTGCTCCCATTTCCAAGGATAGCCTAAAACTTACACACAAATTCAAACGTAGGCCCATTTTCAATCTCATACTCAAGTAGGATGAAATTAAGGTTCATTCTCAATTTGTTTTTCAAAATATCAGGGTCAAGCTCATGTTACAGCTCAAGGCCATGCACAACTTTGGGAGCAGGCTATACCAAATTCAGGCATCTAGGGCTTTCTTCTTATTAGAAATCCCTAGCCCTGATTATACATCATATGGGGCATCTATAATATAGTATATCTCTATCTCAAAAGAGATTTTTCCCTGAGAGGAGAAAGAGAAAATGCAAGGCTCAAATGCTAACACCCCTCATTTGTTTTATAAGGTGTACAAATACACCACTTAAATTATCCCTTTTCTTGAATGAGTTTCTCATATTATCCAATACAAAGGCAAGAGACATTGAAGCCTCAACAACACACTGAGATGAAAACCATGTATTTATGGTTTTGGGGCATTTATAATTTAGTCTTGGGATTCAATTGGGCTTAAAGAATCGCATAAATTCTTAAATATTTTTTATGTTTAGCTTTTAGATGTCCAGTGGATAATTTAAATGAAATAATGATCAGGTCTAAATTTGTAAACCCTCTTACATGTGCATGAATATAAGATTATTTGGACATAGTAAAGACCAACCTAGGATCAAATGGTCTTTTAAGACCAAATACATTTTGGTCTAAAAAATCTTCTATTTTACATTTAGGTAATATTTTTCTAGGGATTTATGAGTTTATACAACAAATTGGACTTACCAACCTAAGTCTGAATAACATAACTTTAAACTAATAAATAATAGCCATCCTTTTTTTAAGTCATCGTGACATTGCAGAAAATATATGAAATAGTGAATGTCAAAATATGAATTCTGAATTTCCCTCGCATCCTTTTGGGCTAAGAAACCTTGATATTTCCACAAACTATGCATTCGTTGTAGTAACTAGCGTAAATTGACTAAGATAGAGAGAAATTTTCCATGTTTCATATCTAGTATTAGATTACATAAATATGAAGCAAACACTAGATATAATAAGCAAGTGCATAACTTGAACTATGAGTTCATCAAATTATTATAATATACACAAGAATGACATGATAGGTATTTTGGCAAGGAAAAGTAAACTGATAAATATATGCAACCTAGGAAAGTTGTAGATTGGTGCATTCCTTACAACAACAATATAATAATAATGAATACTTCAACATTAAGATAATTACTATCATATGAAATGATAAATACTTCAAAATTAAGCTAATTACTATCATATGGACCTATATTTTACTAAACATTAATCCTTCTATGGTTTTAGGGCACCCTCTATATAAACCTCAATGACCTCATGCATATTTGCTAAAAAAGAATCACTCCACAAGTTATTATAGGGCATTAGAATTATTTGTGCTATGAGTATGCTCTTAACAGAAATCATTGGAATGAAGAGGGGTGGATATGATCTTGACATAAATAATTGGAATGAAACTATAATGAATGAAGAGAGGGGATAACAATGTGTTTCCAATGTAACGAAGAGGGGAAGAGGGGGAAGAGGGTGGTGGAATGAAGAGGGGGCATAGAGATGGTGGAAGATGTAAATTATGGTGGCAACCAACAGCGACAGGTGTAATATCCATAATCTCCATTTCAAACTTTGGACAAATCTTTATGCAACATTGCCCCAAGCTTAAAAAAAAGTTGGATAAAATAACTTGCCCAAAAATTCGTTTAAATTTTTTTGATAAAATAACTTTCCTTAGCTAAAATAACATCGAGGTATGTGAAGTTTGAAATAAGAGGAAAAATCCAAAACTTTGGTTAAAAAGTTCATGAAGGGAAATTTCCAACTCTAAACTTTGGTTAAAGAGTGAAATGTTTTGATCAAAGGATGACGTAATCTCTCATCAATGCTCAAGTGATCACTATATTCCCTGCGCTACTGTAGGTAGGGACAAGTAAGAGTTGAAAAATAATACCCTTACTTTCATGGCCTTGAATAGGTTTCACTAATGAATGTTTTGAATTTTTGTCTTTTAGTTTGTATGAATTTCACAAGATTTGGTCTCCACTTTTTTATTTATTTAAGGATATTTCTTTTCAAATAAAATTAAATCATTTTTGACTTACCTACTTAAAACCAAGATGAGGTATTTGTCTTTTTTATAATGATTTTTATTTAAATGAAAATTTGAGAATACCAACTTTCCTTAATGGAATCTATTTTTTGTTAGCTTGTTTTGATCAAATTTTTAAATAAAATGGTACATCATAATGAATTAATGTCTACCTCAGGGATAACCTGAGTGGTTGGGACTAACAATGTTAATATTTTCCACCTCAATTTGATCTTGTCTAAGCTACCTAATATGCTTTGTGGGCTATTATATTAGGCTAAGGGGTTATAGTGGCAACATTGTAATTTGATATTTAGTGGCGTGAATAATAATGTTTTATATTTACCAACCCACCCACCCCCTATACAAAAAATAAAATAATGAATTAACATTTATGAAGAAAATTAAACCTTCATTTTATTTTTTCTTTTAATGAAATTTTCAATTTATAGTTGGCTTTTAGCATATGTAATTTTCATCAATACCAGATACCTTTCTTTTACAATATTACATATAAACATTATTTATTTTTCAAGGTTATTTATCTAATTTATGATGCATCTTCATCTCACTCAAGTGGTTTTCAATCATGATTGCGTTGTAAAGAAGAGGGAGAGTAATTCATATCCACATCACAACCCTAAAAAAGGAAATTTGGATGTCTTCATTGGTTGTGTGAGTCTTCATTACATTACAAGTTTTTTTCAGCGATCTAATTAGAGACTTTTCTCTAACGGTTTCCATAATCTAGGTTTAATATTTTAACTTTTTTCCTTAGAGACGCTAGGGTTCTATGATATATGATCACTACAAATGTTTTACATGTTGACATGTATTACATAAAAAAAAAAAAATATTCTCATAATCAAGGACTTCAAATTATTTGCAGTGTCCACATTATGCCATGATATGGTCAAGTAGACCTGTGTGTATTATGTCAACATCTACACATATTAATATAGGAGAAGTGATGATACCTTTTTCAACCTAATGAAATTAATTTTTAAAACCTTATCAAAAATATTTTAGATCTCCTTCAAATTTAATGGTTCCATAAATACATAAGAAGATTGGGTGGTTTTGCCAACATTGGGGTTGTAGAGATATAATCCTAGCCCTGTTGAATTTTTGGAGCTTGTTGATGATCAAAAATGACCTTGCCAATAAAAATGAGGAATATCACCCGATCAAGGTCCCAATTAGACCTATAGTTGTTTGTTGTGGTGATATTCACGAGTATATAAGCTTGGTTCCCTATATAAAAAGCTCTGTATGTGAAAAAATTCAAATCTAAAGAAAAATATATAACCCAACATTAATATACACTAACTATATTAGATATATATTCATATCTTCTAATTAATATATAACAATATTTATTCCTAAATAGTTAGGAGCTTATTATAAATATTTTCAAAACTAATTATAGTATCCAGAAAATAGTTCACTCAATCAAGTAATAAATAAATTAAAATACAATATCTTTATTATTCCAAATATATAGTTTTTGAAATAATTGATAATAGATCATGTATCTTATTACTTTCTATTACGAAATCATAAAAATCAAGAAAATAATTTCACGTTTTTATGATGTAAACTTTAAATCATACACTTACAAAAAAATCCATTGTATGTTTACTAGTTGTAAGGGTTGTTAATTAAACTACATCTTACATACATTGAGATTTTTTTGTTACAAGAGTCTCAATTTTCCAACTCTCGGAAGATTTACAAAATGATTCCCTATGAGAAACTACATTAGAACATGTTTTCTGTTTTCCAATTTGAGATATTATGGTTACGTAACACATTAAAATTTGTTACATGTGAGTGTGTTTCATTTTGATGAAGGGAATGTACAATTCTTTATTCATTCATTAATAGACCTCTCCTTCCTCGTTTGTCCAACTATTTCTTTATTTCCTTTCTCTGCTCGTACCACTGGTCTTTAGAGTTATTTATATTAACTTAGAAATTTACAAAATTAAATGGGAAAAGTTAGTGTTATCATAAATTCATTCAATCAAAGATAAGTTTATATATAGAAATTTTGAAATAAAGCTTATAGTAATCAAAATTTTCCCATGATTTATCCTTTTATAATTCATGATTAAACCTAATTCAACATCGTAGAAATTGAATCTAGGATTGATAGGTTGTGTTGACAGGTGGTTAGCCATTTTAAGCTTTTACAGTCACGATGATTAATATCACATTAGATGGGTGAAATTAAAACATTCGATTTATAAAGTTTTATCAACACATTGTGTATTGTGGCTTATTGCACAATGTGGGTAATAAGGTATGTAGTTAAATTTTGGCCTCGATTCCATCAAAGTCTAGAAAGATAGGATGACTTGTCAGTTTAACTCATGCCATAGCAAGTGAATCTACAACTAATATACAATATTGTGAAAGAGATTTTTATGCATTTCAATCATTTGAATATCCAAGTATCTAATTTGTAAATTACCTAAAATTCGATCCCAAATGAATGTGCCATTTAGAGTGATAATTAAACAATTAGCACAAATTATGCACAAATGTGATAAAAACAAATTTAAATAGTTAGAAATTGTTAAAAATTCATAACATATGTGAAAATTAGAAGGTACCCATTATTTTATTTTATGAAGGATTCATATCATAATGGGGCTTTTTGTGCGGGCTACAACAATTAGTGACTAAATGGGTGAAGTAGTTATATCTATCATTAATTATTCAAGAAGGATTTTGTCTAAAAGATTATAAAAAAATATTTATTTTCAAATTCTAAAAATTACAAAAATTTGATATATTGCATATTTTTGAAAATAAGCTTGTAAGTCCAAATATTCAGCATTTTATCCTAGTTTTGTAGAGCTCACCAATTTATTTTAATTCAGTGTAGCCAATAATGAAATTAACCAAAAATGTCATACCTTTTTCTACCATCATTATATACATGTGTTTTCTCTACATCTCCATGTACTCGACATTGTTTCGCTACTCATGAGTGTCTATAGCCCCAACTAAAGCACCTTAGTGCCATACTACCATGGTTTCACTCTTATTGAGTGTCCATAGACCCAACAAGTTTACTTGTACTTCCCACATTATAAAGTAATTTCAACTTCCTTATTTTGTGAAGGAATTTCATGTACGCTTTTGATTTATTATATAAATATAGGAGTTGGGAAGTGGGGTGGTACAATTGTTTTGTTTAGTAACTATTGAGGTATAAAAACTCAATCTTTTGGGAGATTTGAAATGGGCCTAACTAGTTGTTTTGAGGATTTATGGACAAACTGTTGTCACTAGCTATTAGCTATAAATACTTCCTGTTACAGCAATCAATAATTAATGCAAATTTATACAAACAAATCCAAATCTTAATTCGTAAGCAACATAGCCAAAAGAAAATTCAAACTTTTCAAGAAATTTCCAATGAAGAATGAAACTATAGTGTGTATGAATATTAGTGAAAAAATACATAAATAAAGGAGTTCATACATAGAATCTCTTCAAGACTTTGCCATTCACCGGGAGGCTTTCTAACTCCCCTTGTAATGATTGAAAAATTTACATTGAAGGGCCAATCTTTTGGGAGATTTGAAATGGGCCTAACTAGTTGTTTTGAACTTGTATGTTTTCCTTTACCATCATGAGCTTAATCCCAATTTAGCACTAAGTCACCAAAAAAATCCTTCATTTTTATCAACCAAGGATTGTCAAACCATTTCTTAACAATCCATCAATGAATACTAATTTTTTCTTTAGCTTTTTCTCATTCTTCTTCCAATTTTAACAAAGTTTCAAGTCTAATCTACATTTCTAGGCAAGGCTTTTCTTTGATAGAATGGTAAAGTTATAGAGAAGGAAGGAAATCATTAGGAGGAAAAATAGGTTCCCTAATATAGATAAGAAAAAATGGAGAATTTTCTAAGGCTACCTTTGGTGTAACTCAATCTTCCCATAAAGAATTTGGAACAACTTTGTGCCAATTGCATCGGTTTTCTTCAAAAAAATTCTTAATAATTATAATGAGATTTTATTAGTGGATTTTGCTTGACCATTTATTTGTGTGTAATAATTTGTAGGATATTTAATTTTGATCATGTTATTAATAGAAAACTCAATTAATTTCAAATATCAAAAATAAGATGCATTGTCAAAAACTAAAGAATGAGGGACATCAATCCTACTAATAATATTTTATTTGAGGAAAAAGATATCTTGATTATTCTTTACATTTTTAGGTAGGATGGCCTCTATCCATAATGCAAAGTAATTCATTGGAGTGAGTATGTACTTATGTAATTACAATAAGTGTCATGTAATTTCTCCAATTATATTAATTCCCCACCATAGAAATGGACTTTTTCCATTATCACTCATTGTAAAGGCAATGCAAATATTTCCTCCTTACCTTGAGAATTTTAACAAACGTTGCATTTCCTGGAAAATGCATGAGTGTCCTTGGATATTGTAGGCTATTTATATATAGGTTTCAAAGCTTTGTTTGCAATGGTGTCACCACTAAGGTGTTCCCTGTTGGGTCACTACATAACTTTTCCAACACTTTCTCAACATATTCCTTTTCCAACCATCTCAGTAAAACAACATAATAGTTCTATGAAACAACACCCCATCAATGCACTAGTATTGAGAAACTTTTAGCCTTTATGCTCTCTTCTTCTTTGAATCTTGATACTAAAAAGTAGTACCATGTTTAAGGTGTAATTTTAGATAATTGTACCAAGATTTAATTGAAATGGGTTTTCCCTCTCTCTCTCTCTCTCTCTCTCTCTCTTTATATATATATATATATCCCATCTCTCATGTTCTCTCTCTCTCCTCCCCTCTCTCCCTTATTTATTCCTTCTCTCCCCTCACTCTTCCTTCTCTCCTTCTCCTTCTCTCTTATTTCCTTAGTCTCTCCCTTTTTCTCCCCCCCCCCCTCCTTATCTCTCTCCTTCTCTTTCTTTATTGTTCATTATGTCTCTCCCTCTCTACACCCATCAAGCTCTATCTTTGTCTCTCTCCATCTCTCTCTCCCTCTCTCTTTCTCTGCATCTCCCCACTCTCTCTCCCTCTCTATGTGTGTGTGTGTGTGTGTATGTCCTTATCTCACTCCTTCAATCTCTACTTTGGAACAAACACCCTCCAACTCTCTCTCTCTCTCTCTTTGTCTCTCTCTTATTCCCTTTATCTCTTGCTCTCACTCCCTCAATATTTATCTCTCTCTATTCCTCCCTCTCTCCTTATCTCTCTCTCCCTCACTCTTTTGGTATCCCCCTCACTCTTACTATTTCACACTCTTTGTCTCTCTCCCCTTCCTCTCCCTCCCTCCCTCTCTATATCTACCTCCATAACTCTCCCACCTCTTACTCCATCCCTCTCTATCTCTTTCTCTCCCTCTCACTCTTCACCACTTTTTCTCTCTTTCTCTTTCTCTCCCTCTTTCACTCTCTCTCTCCCTCCCTCTCTATCTCTATCTACATCCATTTCTCTCCTCTAATATTTCTCTATCCCACCCCCTCTCTCCCAGATCACTCACTCACACTCCCCCCCCCCCTTTTCTTTCCTCTATTTTTATCTATCACTCTATCCCTCCTTTATTATTTCCTTAAAAAATACCCCTTCTACTCTATCTCTCTCTCTCCCTCCCTCATTCATCATGTCCTTCACAACAACCCCCTTTATCTCTATCCCCCCTCCCTCCCTCATTCAATCTATCCTTAACAATAGTCCCCTATACATCTATCTATCTCTCCCTCCCTCTCTCCTCCCCCCTTCCCTCCCTCTCTTTCTCTCATACACCTCTCTCTCTTCCTCCTCCTCCTCCCTCTCTCTCACCCCCTTTAGCTTTGTATCTAAATTCCTCCATTTATCCCTATCTCCCTCCCAACCTCATTTCTATCCCCATCCTATCTCTACCTAAGCATTCATATCTCTCTTTCTATTTTCTCCTCTCGCTTTTACACTCCTCCTCTCCCTCTCCCCCCTCATCTCGATCTCCTTCCCTCCCTCTCCCTCTCTATCTTTTTCTCCCTTTTAAATTCCACTATCTCTCTCTTCCCCCTTCCTCTCTCTCACTTTGTCACTCCCTCTCTCTCTCTCCCCCACTCTCCCTCTATCTTCCTTCCTTACTACCCCCCTCCTCTTTCTCTTCCCTTCCCCCACCTAAAACCTTTCTCTAGTTCATAGCTCTAGAAATGTGTGCACATTTCTAGAGCTAAGAACATGCACATGTTTATAAACACGTTCACATTCCTCGAGCTATGAATGCACACACACATTTTTGAATTTATATTTTTTCTTGGTGGGAAGCTTAAATGAATGATGAGTTGGGTTCTTTGGATATATGTTCAAGATGAAAAAACTAGTGGTTTGAGCTACAAATACATGAAAAGCTCATTTTTTATAAAACCTTTCTATATCTCTATTTATTATGTTATTTTCTATAGGCAAGACAAATCCAGTGTCCATGAACTATAGAAACATAAAAATGGAATTTGCATATACCATACTTGTGTGTGTGTGTGTGTGTACTATTTTTTTTTTTTTTTTTTTTTTTGTCTTTGCATATATTAAAATCTTAAACTACATCTTTCTTTTATTTCCACTAAGACTTTTTGTTACCTTAACCATTTGAAAAAAAAAGTTATATGGTGCATTAGTAGACACCGAGATCTACAAAAAAAAATGTTTGATAATGTTAAAACTCTTTTATGTAGCACTAACGAAGAGTTGCGTGATTTCAACAATATAATGGCTTTCATATATATATATATATATATATATATATATATATATATATATATATATATATATATATATATCTGTGTGTGTGTGTGTACAAGAACAATATGTTCTCTACAATTCTGTAATTTTTCGTAGCAGAATTCCATCATTTGGGTACTCAAAGTTAGCACTAACGAAAACATATGCATTATATTTTGCATAAAAAACAACATATCATTGTTAGGAAAACTCAAAATTCACAGAGTTATATACAAATTTCTATAAATAAAAATTACATATTCATCAAGCTAATTCATTTTCCTACATTTCATCTTTTTTACACCTTATTCAAATTCATTGTGGAAGTACCTTGAATCACCCCTCCAAATTACTTGATTGCTACTTTTCTAGGTTAGAATTTCCACAAATGTGTCACGAGAGACCATCATTAGCTTGCACCCACCCATATGTGTTTTCTTTGATGACTATGGCAATTAAATAATAATTGGAAGAATATATATCAATATCTTCTCCACAATTCTTTGTCTTTTGATAGATTTCCTTCCATATATCAATCTATTCATAATATCTTGGTCCTAGTAATAAAATCTCAAATAAACTTAGGTTCTTCCACCTTTAAAATTTTGAATTCTATACTTAGGGTTGAAGCCTTACCAATTTGACTTTGTCTAATCCTTGGAAAATAGTGTATATGGTGTCCCATAAATCCTTCAATTTTACCCCACTAGCACTTTGGGCAAGGATTGATCTATATAATGTATGTTGGATATCAAATAAAACATTTTTTTAGATAACAGAAGGGAATAAAACATAGTATATTAAAAACTAAAAAATCACTATCCATTTTTCTTCCCTATTGAGAGATACAAGGAAAAAATATACACAATGTTGTTGTTGCAGAGTTGTGGTTGTTAGAGGGTTGCTTGGATTAAAAAAACTATCATCTTGCTCTAGTAAAGGTGAATTTTCCATCAAACTTTCATATGCTAAATACAATACTTTAAAGACCAATTTAGACACCTACATACTTGGAGAGAAACAAGGAAAAAACAATTACATCATGCTAATAATTGTACAACAAACATACTAAAATATATTAAAAATTTCCTGTAACAACAACAAAATAAAACCTATTTTTCTTCTAAAACTACCAAAGTTAGGCTTAGGGGTCACGCCCTTTAGTGCATATCACATTCTTGAGTGTAGAAACCATGTCCCAATATGGGTGAATGACAAGTAAGTGATATAAATTACATAAATCAAAATCTTCTTTTGATGGGAATTTACAATGTTATTATTCTCCATCTCTCATGGAAAATAGTGCTACTAGTAAAGAAAAGTTGGGCTCAGTGGTCACACCAGTCCTTTAGTGCATATCACGTTCTTGAGTGTAAAAATGTCGTCTCAATATGGAGAATTTTTAAGTAAGTTATATAATTTTTTATAAATAAAATAATTTGGATGAGAATTTTCAATGTTATGCTTCTTAATCTGATCAGGAGATCATGTCCAAGTTAAGAAATTGCTCAAAAATGGAAGTGCTCAGAAATGGTTGAAATCTAAACGACCGAAAAGGTCTCGTCGCTACGATTTTGGCTCCATGAACGGTTCTCAAAATGGAGGTCGTATGAGAAAGTTACTGAGGTTTGAAATCGTCTAATGAACTCCAAAACATGACTTTTGACTTAGTTTTACTATGAAATTTTTATAAAAAAAAATATAAGTAAAAAAAAATCATTTTTTATATGTTTTGGAAAGCTTATCAGAGGGTGCCACGTGGCCTACTTGGAGGCTGCCACGTGGCCCTAGGCTGTAGGTTGAAAATACTGCAAAAAAATTTGGAGGTCATGGGGTTTGAACCCCCGACCCGACAACCCGAGCAGAGGGACCCAATCGGCATGCTATAGACAGTTTGATTAAGTCGGGTGGTATGGAACGGATATTCAAGTCGTCTTCGTTTGGGTGGAGAAGGTTGGGGACCAGCCCCTCAGAGCTAGCCCCATTGCGATGCGACCACCTGCGGAGAACCATGGGCTTAAAGCCTTTGCAATGGCGGAGAAATGTAAGGGGCTAGCCCTCAGAGCTAGCCCCGACACCATGTGCCCTTACGCGGTGACCAGGGGCATGGTATTAAACCATAGCTATGCAGTTCAGATGGGCATGTGACCAACGCTCACATCAAATTTAATGTTTGGATAAGTTGCGGTTTGTTCAGCGACTAGATCGGAAAACCGCATGTGACCACTCCTGCCTCCAACATTTAATTTAACTAACAGTTAGTTCGATGGTTCCTCTGGTAGACTTCCTAATCCATAGGAATTTCTAAACTGATGGAATTAATTGGAGTTCTCCCACTTCTAGTGGTGTTTTTGGGGGGCATTGGGCATTTTTCTTGTAGAAGTCATAACTTTCTCAATTTTCGACCAAACAAGATGAAATTTTAGTCAATTTTGGGTTTATTGAGAATTATGAGAAGTTTGGGATAGGTTTCAGAGTGAACAGAGGTGATCTAAAACATATTTTTCTTCAAGGAAGATGAAGGAGCCATCAGGGCCATCATGGAGAAGGCATTGTATTAGGTTGTATTTCACTGTTTAAGGTGAAAAAAAAGCCATTTCTAGCTTTTTTCTATCTTTTGAAGTCGAATTTACAGTTGGTTTTTCCTTTTTAGGCATATTTTTCACTGTGTAACCATTTTGAGAAAATTAATAGAGCAAGGACATGCCATTGGGGAGCCTTGGACTGGCAGATGTAGCTCAAGAAGGGTGAACTGCCTCAACAATTTGTTGTGTTATTGTTAAAATTGGACAAATAGGTCCAAACTCCGAGTTGTGCTGCTCAGATGACGATCCCAATATTCTTATTGGATTCCTCTTTCGGAGAGGTGTAAGATTGATCTAAAGATCATCTCGATCGGATGAGCAGAACATGTACTTTGAATTTATTCCACTTATGTGCTAGGTCGGCCTGGAATAAAATATAGACTTAAATGTCTTAAAGGATGTGTCACACACCCCCAAAGATTCCTATATATTGGAGAGACTTAGAATTCATTTGACACACATTGTTTTGTAGGAATTCTCTCTCTCTGGATAGCATTGGAGTTGTGATATATATGGACTGTTCTTTGTTTGGGTTGTTCTGGGTTATGTGTGACACGCTTGGCTGAATGACCTATTGGAGACTTTGCTGGTTGAAGCATCCTGCTGATCACCGTAACGCCACCATTTCTTATCTCTATTTTGGCTTGTCTTCTATCGATCTAATAGTATGTTCTATCTTCTTCAGTATTGTGCCCTAAGCTGAAATGGCATAGAACATATGCAAAATTTAACATGGTATCAGAGCTAAGGAGAAGACGAAGCCCAATTTGAGTTACAATTACAGAAGGTTGCCACCGTGTTTGAGGGCAGATTGCATGTTGATTAAGGACTGTCTCATGGACGGTCTATCTCTAAAAGAAAATGTCGCATTCCATATTCTGCAATGCATACAGTCGAGGATGAAATCCTTTGACGAATCTGTCTCAATTCGAAAGAATGTGTGATTATTAGTGTTTAAGGGCACTGTTGGTTGCTTCTGTGGACATTTGGACAGAGCATGCATATATATATATTTTCCTTGCCAGTTCGAGCAATTAAGAAATAAATAAAACATTGTATTGTTGGAAAAATTCCAAGACGGCCATGTTGATGAATAATCAGTCCACGTAACCCTGTAATGTTGACTATGCTCTGATTAAAATCACTTGCCGAATTTTTTGTTAATCGCGTGAGAGTGAAAGTGTGATTTCCAGTGCGACTGATAAATGACCTCTATTTCAAAAATCTTCCCCATCTCTTGCCAGAGTTGTTCGTGCATTTTCTGTTGGACGACCGTGGTTTATTCCTCCCCTAACCTCCCGGACGATGATTGAAGTATGAGGTCGAATTTGTCTAAGAATAGAACCTGGAATGTTGTCGGGATGATGCAATTTTATCGCACGTGAATCCTTGACTATTTCAGTGGCCAAGCTGCTGAATGAAGGTCGAGTTTGAGACTGATGTTTGGTCTATCGAGGCGTAAAAGGAGCTTTAACTTTTAACGTGGAAAGAGAGCCTCGCCGCAGCTAGAAGACAACGTGGAAATTCTTTTTGTGTTGAGTTAAATACCTAAAAAAAAAAGAGAGCCACCGTTTTTTCCGAACTTCAGAGATAATTGTTCTCTGAGATTCGCATATCGCCCTGCTGGCTCGATATTTTTCTTGCATCACATATTTCTGATATTTTGATGCGTAATTATCTGCGGCTCATGTATTCGTATGGACAGTATCTCTGTGGCTCGTTCAGTATAGTTACATGTGATTTGGTTTATATTATATGGATACATGGATACCTGTAGCATCACATTGTTTTCTCTGTGGTTTATTGCCAATGATTCGATGATCGGCCCGCCAGCCATTAGGACCGAGTGGTAAGACCAAAATCTGCAGGGTATGGGCGAAGGATGGAAAGTCTATTCCCTATGATGAGCTGGTCATTCTCGGAATTGAATCAAGCTGTGATGATACCAGAGCTACTGTGGTCACAGGCGATGGAAAAATTATGTGGATTTTCAATGGAGCTCGATGGGACTTCTTCTTGCCGGAGAATCAGTGCCAAGAATCACGCCGCAACATTTTCACTTCTAAGTGACAACGTGAAGTTTGATCGATTCATCATGAGTTTGAGACAAATTGACATGGAGACTGAATGTTTTCCACGTCGGGACCTCACTGAGCAGAAACATGGCTGATTAGGGTCATGAAAATTAATCACGTCACAGAAGCACCGTGAGGTTGAGGAGCTTGGTGCATTCCAATCTACGTATTCCTTGCTTAAATAAAATGTCTGGTCCCTTCGATCAATGGACAGAGCCGATGCTACAGGGATATATTTAACTCGCCCCTGAACTTTTAACATGTTTTTTTTCAGCGGGAGTGATTACATGAGCATCTCATCGACAATCTGATTGACGCAAATCGACGGAATTCAACTATGATTGGTCATTCTTCACACAACTCCCAATCGCTGCTATTTTTCGGTGAATAATTTGTACGCAGAGAGAAGGGCCTCATATTATTTGTCTCTGTAGCAATCTCCAAGAGGAATCATTGTGTATTCCAGCAGGGGTTTCAAGGTCACCATGGATGCAAGGGAAGGTCGTTGCATTATTTGATGTGTGTTTTGGGCAAGAAAAATGAGGTAACTGCCCATGAACAATCCATCAGCCCATTCGTAAGGCACCTTGTTGCAGCTTCAGAAGGTTGTCAAATGACTGGATAGTGGATGGTGCAACCTGCTAATGCCCTAACAGAAATTTACAGCTCAGTAAAGCCTTGAATTACTAAGCATCTCCTTTGGACAGTCCCTGGAAAATAATTATCATATACAATTTTCTGATATGTTTGATAAAACTGTCACTTCTGCAATTGATTTCTTGGCTACGTGTATATATCAGGGCCTGCTAATTATTGGTCATCATCAGAAAAATTCATTTCTATGGAAGTCATCTATAATATTTTCATTCAAAACTATGGATTTTTTTGAAGATACAGGTCACCTTGATGAACAAAGGAACACATGTAACATGTATTGATGACTTTAGGGGAAGTGAAGTGCCTCATTTAATAGTATTATGATACTGTTGACAGTGGTTGTGAACCAGCATATACCTGGACTTAATCTATTGGCAGTAACCTTAGAAAGTGCCTTGTCCAGTTTTATCCTGGTGGATGACTGGGGCTGCAACATTGATGAGCAGGAGTACCATTATGACTGTGCTGGATCTACATGGACTGACATGAAGAAGGGTAAATTCTGTGTTTTAACATCTGTATGATTGGTTCCTTGATCTGTGAACTGAGATCTGAAGTCTTAAGCATATCTGTAAATACGAAGCAGTGCTAGATGAGATGTCAGATGTAGTAGATGAAGCTCTCAAGTACAGAATTATGAGAGAAGGAATCATGTTTGGATTCCTAGTTCTGTGGGTCACAGTAAAGAGGGCTGGTTGAGGAAGCTACAACAGAACTCCTCAGAAAAAAACAGGACTTCTAACACAAGTTGGGGCTTGTTGGTATATTCTCCCTGTTGGACAGTGACATAGATAGTCACCTATGTAGCAATTAGCATGTGACAGTTGTAGTCTCACTCTGGAGCATAATGGTAAAATATGTTTCGAAAACTTTCAGACATTGTTGGAATCATGAACCATGATCAACAAAGCCTGTTGGATGGCTTTGACCATGGAAGATTAAGTTCCAAGTTGATATCTGGGATGCCCTCATTTAAAATAGATATCTTCTCTTGGGAGAGAAGCTGGCATTAAGAGGGAGAATATATATGTATATGCTCCTGACCTAATATCATTGCTGATCAAAAGAAGATTCTTATGGCTCAAAGATATATGGCATCAGAGGGGGAAATTCTGGAAGAAAACTGAGAAGCCATATATATACCAGGAAGCCATGAGTACAATATGAGCCTAGATCATTTGAAGAAGCTGTAAAGTATCTAATTCTGCAAGGATACGAGGGTGATATATGGGACATGTTTCCTAGACCACAAATCAAAGCTGTTGTCACCTCGCTTCAAAATCAAGCATGGATATGATGGAAGTGCTGAAAAGTTCAGGCAAGATTCGTTGCCCATGAGGAAGGCATAGACTATGATGTCACACCTGCACCTGTGACCCGATATACCACCATTCAATCAAGAATAGCCCTTGCTGCTACGCAAGGATGAAGTCTTCATCAGATAGATGTAAATACCGCATTTCTGCATGGTGCGATAAAGGAAGAGGTATATGTGGAGCAACCTCTAGGGTTGGAAGTCCAGGATCGGGACACCAATGTCTGCAGGTTGAAGAAAGCCCTCTATGGGCTGAAACAAGCACCCTGAGCTTGGTACGAGAGGATAGATAGCTACCTGATGAAGCTGGGCTTCACTTGTATTATTGCTGATCTAAACCTTCACTGCAAGTTTAATAGAGAGAAGCCTCTCACTCTGGTGTTGTATGTGGATGACCTCTTCCTGACAGGTGTTGACCCTCTCATTCATCAGTGCAAGAGGGAGCTCACTGCTGAGTTTGAGATGAAGGACCTAGGATGAATTTCTAGGCCTGAAGGTCTAGCAGAGACCTGGCGAGATTTTCCTTTCTCAAGAAAAATACATTATGAAGTTTCTGGTATGATGGACTGTAAGTCCATGGAACTCAACTTTAAGAAGTTGAGTAGAAGTTTTGCTGGGCCCGTCCTACTGAGTATCGTCAACTCATAGGGACCCTGATGTTCTTAGTGAACACCTGTTTGGACGTATGTTGTGCAGTGAACACTTTGAGTCAACACATGGTTGATCATAACATTCACTGGGTTGGTGCCAAGAAAATTTTGAGATATCTCTAAGGCATGATAGACCATGGGATGAGATACACTGTCGGGAGTATGACACTCCATGGATATACTGATGTTGATTGGGCTAGAAGTGTGGTGGATCGCAAGAGCACATTTGGATGCTACTTCACATGTAGATCTGCTTCGGGCAGGAATCTAGAGTCGGTAGCCTTGAGCACCGCTGAGGCCGAATACATTGTAACATGTATGGCCTGTTGTGAAGTCACTTGGTTGCGAAAGCTCTTCTGTGAGTTGTTCGAGCATGTGCTATGTTACGAATCTGTAATTTTAGCAGATTGGTGAGACTAAAACTACAGAAGCAACATTATTTCAACCAACTTTGGGATTCTAGGATCTAGCCCTCCTGAATCCAGAGAGGGATCTCTCCAATAAGTGCAAAGATGGATTTGTCTTTGAAATTTGGGGTAATGATATTAGGCTAGTTATGAAGGCCAAGGGTTTTGTTTTTTTTTTGGATGGTTGAGCATGAATACTGTTTGAGGTGGAAAGTTCTAAGTGCAAAAAGTTTCAAAGGTGAGAAGTTGCAAGCGAATAGAACAACTAGGCTAAAAAGATAGATATAACGCTGGTTTTTAATCCATTGGGCTATGGAGCCATAACAGGGCTTTAATTGAACAACAACATCAAGAGTGATCCAAGGGGAAAGTCTGCTTTCAGTTAACAGTAGGAAGAGGGAACTCCAGCATTCCTAACTGCTTAAACTGTATTAAATCATTCTTAAATAAACAAATTGGAGGAAAACATTGAGATAAAGCTTTTCAGTCAGAGAAGGCTACTGATATACAACAGGTCCTAAATCTATAAATGTTGTTCTTTATCAGAGAATAGTGAACAATATGACATACATAGAAGGAAAACAATAACAAAGAAAGGGGCACTTCACCAGTGATATAGACCAGGATCCCAAGAAACAACTTGTTATTGATGTCAATCCAGTTACAATACTCAGGTCCAATGTTTCAGTTCAGCAATCATCTTCACTATTCAGCCTAAATAATCTATCACAAGAAGAGCTCCAAGGGCCAGTGAACACTAATTACAATTAGAAGTTTAAGCTCAAATATATTTCAAAGTTCTACAACCAACCCCTCACTCATCTTCTGCAGAAGTATATATAGAAGAATGAGGAGGTGAGATCTGATAAAAGATCTCCAATTACAATTAATACAGATTTAATGGCTTCTTGGCCTTTGAGGGGCTCAATGAAGAAACTTACATGGGTGCACTCTGTATTAAATGTTTTACATAAATTTTAAGCTTGGTGGGAGCTTTTGTTGACCTTTGAGGCTCTGTGTGGCGTCGAAGTAACTCTGCAGATGTTTGTCATTAATTTCCTTGGCAGAGTTTCCTCTTTGGCTCCGTTTTGAGACAAATATCTGATCCTGATCAATAAATTCGGCCTCTCATTGAATACTTTGAGGCACAGGTGGCATCGTGGTAGCTAGAGGGATCAATTTACCTCAATTGTGGTAGTGGAGGTTTTCATGTCGATAAAACACTTCATATTTTCTTTAAATTGTGTTTTAAATCGGGGATTAGGCTTTTGATAAACATTCTTAGCCGTGATCCCTGCGAAATCTATCTTTAATCCTCTGTTCTGATAAATTTTGGCCTTCGTCACTGATACTCTCTGAATGTGCCCGATTCATGGTTTTTCTGATATACAAGGCTGTGCAGGGTTATGTGGCATCAATGCTTCATGAACGATTGATGAAAACGTGTTTTTAACACCCTGTGATGATTTTCTTTGGTGAATCAAAGACAGGAAGATCGTCATCCTTTGCCTTCGAATTTTCTTCAAAAATGGTGGGAAAACCATTTAAACCCTGCAAAATACAAACAAATATTAAAAAAATCCTGCATATATAGGTTTACTGCTACGGAGGACGTGTGGGGGAAGCGTGGCCATTGGATGGCATCATCCAATGGTCGAGATTGATAAGAGGAATCAAAGAGAAGGTGGAAGATTTGTTTAAATCAGAGCCGTCGATCGCGCAGAGATCAATGGTCGGGAGCAGAAACAGAGAGTCAAAGCGGAAAATGTTGACTGGGCGACGAAAGTGGGTGATGAAATATGAACCATCGATCTGCAGATCAGATCGACGGCGGAAATTAATTGGATGCCACGCTGTAGCCCGGTTAACTGTCGGGCATCTTCGGTGAGCAATAGCCATTAGATAGCTCGCCCCCAGATCGAACGGTATACAACGATATCACGCGGGGTCCATGTTTGAACGTTAACACGCGATGGATGGTGGTTTTATGAACAGTGCCTAGGACGCGTATCAACGGTTGAATGGAATCGCTGCCAATCGGGAAAAAACCGCCCTCGCCCAAAGGCGGTGCGATGAATACCACGCGGTTTTCAGAATGGTGAGTGGAATGTGGGGACCACAAGAGAGATGGACTCCGCACCATCCGATCTTCAGATTAGATCGACGGTGCGGAACGATTTAAAATTGGAACCGGCGGAAATTTTATAAAATAATAAAGCCAAAGATTTTTTTTTAATATAAACCAAGGTTTAAAATATTATTTACGAATCGGCTTGGCGCCTGACTGCGGGACCTTTGGGTGTATGGAGGATAATACGACCGGGTTTTATGGAGGAAAGGGGCTTAAGACTTAGCCTGAGGGGGCTTAAGTCCACACCATAAAAAATGTGATTTTATGGTTTTTGAATGATTTTCAAAGGGTTAGAGGGGTTCGGATAAGGCAAAGAAGGAGTATTTAAACCTTATAAAAGGGATTTTGATGAAGGGGGAATGGGAAAAACATGAAAATGAGGGATTTTCATGGGAAATAGAGGGATAGAAAATGACGTTAGCTTTGGAAAAGGGGAAAAGGGGGAAAAGGGTCTTGCAGCAGTATTATTTCTTGGGAATCAACATGATTCTGAAAGGGGAATAGGCACAGTAGTGAAGATTTGAGGACAGAGGCAGGAGGCCTTCAAGAGTCTTCAAGAGCCAACACTTTTTAGTAATAAAATTTGTTCCTTGAAGGCTCAAAAAATTTTTTAGCCAGCATTTGGTATAACAAATTTTATAGCTAGCTAACATGCTAGATGCCACCG
The DNA here is from genome assembly GCA_034641835.2 of Pinus albicaulis. Taxonomy (NCBI): domain Eukaryota; kingdom Viridiplantae; phylum Streptophyta; class Pinopsida; order Pinales; family Pinaceae; genus Pinus; species Pinus albicaulis. The sequence continues at coordinate 1,161,114,354 of CM076582.1, forward strand.
TTATCCTTTGTGATAACCAGAGGGGGATTCATTTGTCATAGAATCCTGGGTTCCGCGATTGATCCAAACATGTTGATGGCTGGTACCACTTTATCTGGGATATGGTACAGCGAGGCGTCGTAAGGCTTGATCATATAGGAACTGATGAGCAAGTTGTGGATATTCTCACAATGCCCTTGGGGAAGATCATGTTCATAACCTTCCGTGAGAATCTTGGTATCGTGGAACGACCCTATTCTTAGGGTCCTGTTGGACAATGAGCTCTGGGAGCTCTGGGGGGCTTTGGGGACAGCTTCTCGGAGCTATGAGAAACCAGAAGGCTAGGCTTGCCAAACCTTGTTGGTGTGCTTGGACCCCACTGTTGTGATTATTGAGTTGGTTTACCTCTCATTATCTATGCCCCGTATGCATCCTACCCATTGAGTTCAGGGCTCATGGTAAGTACCTCTCATTTTGTCAATGAGATGGGAAAGGCTAGAGACTAGTAGCAAAGACTGATGGATGCATCAGAAATTGTTGTACTCTCTATCTAGGATGGCACGGTCCAACCACTTGATCTGGGATCAAGTATAGTAAGGTTTCGGACCTCCTGCTGACTTCGGGTCAGTGAGACTAACTTCGGGTTAGTATATATGAGACTCTTTGTGAGTCCTATAGAGGTTTCAGACCTCTGGGCTGAATCTTTCAGCTGGGTATGATGTCTTTGTGACTGACCCAATTCTGTTCTGAAATAAAGAGGCTAGCAAAGCAAGTTACGGCGGGATGACGCACGATGTTTGGATTTCACTAGTGGACGGAGTTCTCCCTAGTTGAGAGGGAGTTTTAAAATTGGACAACTAGGTCCAAAGTCCAAGTTGTGCTGCTCAGATGATGATCCCAATATTCTTATTGGATTCCTCTTTCGGAGAGGTGTAAGATTGATCTAAAGATCATCTCGATCGGATGAGCAGAACATGTACTTTGAATTTATTCCACTTATGTGCTAGGTCGGCCTGGAATAAAATATAGACTTAAATTTCTTAAAGGACGTGTCACACACCCCCAAATATTCCTATATATTGGAGAGACCTAGAATTCATTTGACACACATTGTTGTGTAGGAATTTTCTCTCTCTGGATAGCATTGGAGCTGTGATATATATGGACTATTCTTTGTTTGGGTTGTTCTGGGTTATGTGTGACACGCTTGGCTGAATGACCTATTGGATACTTTGCTGGTTGAAGCATCCTGCTGATCGTCGTAACGCCACCATTTCTTATCTCTGTTTTGGCTTGTCTTCTATCGATCTAATAGTATGTTCTATCTTCTTCAGTATTGTGCCCTAAGCTGAAATGGCATAGAACATATGCATAATTTAACAATTATGTTATGGTGAATTTTACTTGTGTATTTTTGCTATGATATGTTAAACAGTAAATTTAATTAACAAATCCTCAAACATAAAACTTAGAAACAAACCAAAACTACTTTGTTTAACCTGCAAGTCATGGAGAATACTTTGCACACTAAATTCTTTGAGAATGGATACTTTGCATAGCATTACAAATAGTTCCATTTTCATATCAGTTGGTATCAGAGCTAGAGTTTTACTCTGCATTTGTTCTTGTGCAAAGATATAGTTGACTGTTAGCAAGTTTTGATGCTTACTAGGCTTAAGCTCAAGAGAGTGGAAGGGCAATTGGTTAGAGCTCAAAATAATCCTCAACCAAGGAGGGCCAAAGTGCGATTAACTCCACCTTCTAATTCAACTCCAAGATCCACAAAAGAAGTCTTAAGCATGTCTTCAAGAGAAGGATAAGTTCTTAAAGACATTGATCCCAAAGAAGAAGAACGGGTGTTCCGAAAGGCATTCCTAGACATGACTGAGATGGTGAGGATACTCTACCAAGAAAGGAATGAAAGGATTGTAGGAGAAGGGTCTAAACATCAAAAGGAAGGAGAGGGTTCTTCAAGAGGAAAGAAGAGTGATGAAAAGTCAAAGAAAGGATACGGAGGAAATGGTGATCCACCATCCCCATCTCCATCCTCTTCCTCTACATCGTCATCCTCTACTTCGGTGAATCAATCTCACAAATTAAAAAACACTGGTAAAAGTTCATTTTTAAAGCTTGATGTTAAGTTTGAGTTGCCTATGTTTAATGGTGAGGTTAATGCAGAGAAACTTGAAAATTGGATAAGGCAGTTGGAGGTTTACTTGAGGATACAGAACCTTCATGATGGCAACACCAAGATTCAGTTAGCCTCTTTGAGAATGGATGGAGCAGCATTGGTATGGTGGGAAGCTAAAACCAAGGAAGAAATTAAAAAAATGGTAAGATCACTTTATCATGGGCTGAATCTATTACTACAATTAAAAAGAAATTTTATCCATTAGCTCATTTACAAAATGCTATCATGAATTGGAAAAACTTCAGGCAACTTAAGGGACAAAATGTACAAGACTACACCCAAGAGTTTAGGAGAAGATCACTCTTATTAGGGGTATACTTACCAAGTCAAGACACTTTGCTAAAATATATAGGTGGTTTGCACAACTACCTTAGACATACTATCCTTATGTTCAATCCTACTAGTCTAGATGAGGTTTGTGTCCAAGTGACGCTTTTAGAGGCTAGAGGGAAACATACTTTTGATGAGGGTAGAAACATGCCTTTTAAGGGGGAAAACGGAGATAAAACCTCAAAAGGAAAAGGAAAAAACAATGCATCTGTCGAAAAAGAGGGTGAGAAAGTGATATGTATACACTGTTCAAGAGAAGGCCATGAAGAGAAAAATTGTTGGAAATTATATCCTGAAAAAAGAACTCAATTTAACAGAAACAAAGAGAAGAAGAAAATTGCAGCTACTACAACTACACAAGAAGACTTAGGTGATGATTCAGGTGACGAAGCTAAAATTACAGACATGAGTTTGAAGAATATGAAGGGTAAATAAAATGATACTAAGCCAAGTACTAGTACTTCAAACTATCATGTACAAGCTCCAAATGAGGAAGAAAGAATTGAACTGTTCCATGTGAGGGTTATCTCAAAACATACAAAAATTCACACATTGTTTGACAGTCGGTCACAAGCGAATCTCATCTCAAAAAACTTAGTCAAGAAGCTAAAACTTGAAACCTTTCCACATCCAAGACCATATCCATTTGGTTGGATTTGCAAGGATGAAAACTTACATGTTTCAAGGAAGTTCATATTGTGTTTTGTGATTACTGCACATTTCATTGATACAGTTGAACTTGATGTAGTTTCGCTTGATATATCAGGAATTGTTTTGGGAAGTCCTTACTTATTTGACAGGAAAGCGATCTTTCATCGCCATGAAAACAAGTATCATCTATTTAAATATGGCAAGCATTTTATTGTTAGAGCACATCGCAAGAAGACAAATATCGCAATGGTAAATGCTGGATAGGTAAAAAGGCTAGTGAATTATAGTAAGAGTTTTGTACTTCTTATGGTTAAGCCTAAGGTTGATGTGAATCATGAGTCATTTGAAAAATGTGATGCAAAGTTAAAATCAAATTTATATGATGTAGTTGATGCACATCATGATATGTTTCAGGATCCGACAAGTTTTCCTCCTAAAAGGGAGATTCAACATGGAATACAGTGGCAACAAGATTGTCCTCTTTCAAGAATAGGCATGTACCACATGTCTATCATGGAGAATGATTATCACTTGCATAATAATTTGTTGTTTCATATGGGAAAGTTATGCATACCACATGGAGAGAGACTAAGTGTCATGAGAAAAGCTCATTCTTCTCTTATTGCTGGACGTTTCGGGGTAAGCAAAACGGTGGCACATTTACAGAGGTATTGTTATTGGCCTCGCATGGTAGATAGTGTTTCACGTTTCATTAGAGGTTGTTCATTATGTGCTACAAGCAAGCCTAGCAATAGGAATCTTGGTTTATATATGCCATTACCGGTACCTTCTAGACCATGGGAAAGTGTTTCTATGAATTTTGTTGCAGGTCTACCATTGTCTAGAAAGCAACATGATTATCTTTATGTAGTAGTTGATAGATTCAACAAGATGTGTATTTTTATGCCATGTAAGAAATCTATAACTGCTGAAAAAACTGTTGATTTATATTTTCAACATGTATGGGTTCATTATGGCTTGCCTACTTCTATTGTTAGTGACATGGATTCCAGATTTGTTGGGAATTTTTGGTCCAATTTATGGAAGATGATGGACACCAAGTTGAAAAAGAGGACTCCTTTCCATCCGCAAACAGATAGCCAAACAGAGGCAGTGAACAGAACCATTGTACATCTTTTGAGAGGTTATTGCAGCAAGGTTCCCAAGCTTTGGGATGAGCACTTTCATTACATTCAGCATGCTTACAACCGGGCCAAGCACTCTTCTACAAATACTTCACCTTTTGAAGCTTGTTTTGGGTATTTGCCTAAGTCACCTTTAGATTTCATTCTTGAGAAGGATGTTGCCATTGATGGACATAGTGACATTGACAAAGCTCACATGTTCATTGAAATAATTCAACTTATACATCAACAAATTCAAGAACAACCTAAAAAAAGTTAAGGCAAGTACAAGGAGAGGCATGACAAACACAGAGTTGATCATAAGTTTCAAGAAGGAGATGAGGTATGGCTGCATGTTAGTAAAGAAATAATGCAAGGAGAAGGTAAAAATTTGAAGCCTATTCTTTATGGTCCATTAAATATTATTAAACAAGTTGGAAATAATGCTTTTCAACTAGATTTTCCTTCATATATGCAAATGCATTCCATTGTGAATGTGGAAAATTTACGTTTGTATGAGCCTCCTTTAATTGCTGATCAAGAGAGTGATATTCAGCTGCCATCCATAGAGGATTTCTTGCCAAAATATTCGGATGAGTTGAAAGAGGATGCTATTCTTGACAAGAGGACACGCACTTCGAAGAGGGGAAGTGTCGATTATCTTTAGATTAGTCTTAAAGGCAAAAAACTGAGTAAGGAAAAATGGATGGAGGTGGAAAAGGTGAGGGGTCTGTACCCTCATCTTCTGAATAGGTAATTGAAGGCTTTTGGGGTCCAAAAGCTTCCCAATGGGGAGGTGTGATCAGGAGATCATGTCCAAGTTAAGAAATTGCTCAAAAATGGAAGTGCTCAGAAATGGTTGCAATCTGAACGAATGGAAAGGTCTCGTCGCTATGATTCTAGTGTCGTGAACCGTTCTCAAAACAGAGGTCGTATGAGAAATTTATTGAGGTTTGAAATCATCCAATGAACTCCAAAACATGACTTTTGACTTAGTTTGACTATGAAATTTTTATAAAAAAATATAAGTAAAAAAAAAAAAAAATTATATGTTTTGGACAGCCTATCAGAGGGTGCCACGTGGCCTACCCAGAGGCTTCCACGTGGCCCCAGGCCGTAGGTTGAAAAGATTGCACAAAAATTTGGAGGTCATGGGGTTTGAACCCCCGACCCGACAACCCGGGCAGAGGGACCCGACCAGCACGCTATAGTTGATTGATTCAGGCGGTATGGAATGGATAGTCAGATCGTCATCGTTTGGGCGGAGAAGGTTGGGGACCAACCCCTCAGAGCATTGTGATGTGATCACATGCGGAGAACCATGGGTTTAAAGCCTTTGCACCGACGGAGAAATTTAAGGGGCTAGCCATCAGAGCTAGCCTTGACACCATGTGCCTTTATGCGGTGAACAAGGGCGTGGTATTAAACCATAACTGTGCGGCTCGGATGGGCATGTGGCCAGCGCTCACATCAAATTTAATGTTTGGATAAGTTGCAGTTTGTTCGGTGGTTAGTGCGGAAAACCGCATGTGACCACTTCCGCCTCCAGCATTTAATTTAACTAACAATTAGTCCGATGGTTCCACTGGCAGACTTCCTAATCCGGCGGAATTGCTAAACTGGTGGAATTAACTGGAGTTCTCTCACTTTCCGCGGGGTTTTTGGGGGACATTGGACATTTTTCTTGCAGAAGTCATAACTTTCTCAATTTTCGACCAAACAAGATGAAAATTTAGTCAATTTTGGGTTTCTTGAGCATTCTGAGTAGTTTGGGATAGGTTTTAGTGCGAACAGAGGTGATCTACAACATCTTTTGCTTCAGGGAAGATGAAGGAGCCATCAGGGCCATCATGGAGAAGGCACTGTATTGGGTTGTATTTCACTGTTTAAGGTGAAACAAAAGCCATTTCTAGCTTTTTTTAATTTTATGAAGTTGAATTTACTGTTGTTTTTTCCTATTTAGGCATATTTTTCACTATGTAACCATTTTGAGCAAATTAATAGAGTGAGGACATGCCATTGGGGAGCCTTGGACCGGAAGATGTAGCCCAGGAGGGGTGAACTGCCTCAACAATTTGTTGTGTTATGTTATGGTGAATTTTACTTGCTATGTATTTCTGTTGTGATATGTTAAACAATCAATTTAATTAACAAATCCTCAGACATAAAACTCAGAAACAAACCAAAACTACTTTGTTTAACCTGCAAGTCATGGAGAACACTTTGCACACTAAATTATTTGAGAATAGATACTTTGCATAGCATTACAAATAGTTCCATTTTCAGATCATAATCTCTCATGGAAAATATTTTTTTGGTAAGGTTAGGCATTTTCTCTATATTCCAAAAAAGGAAGTACATAATTTTTTTCCACTGGCTACTAGTCTACCACTTGGGAAACTAGACCAATAGGAAAGGTTCAAAATTTTTACATTATATATCACAAAAGAAATTAGTCTATCACTTAAACTAAAAATATAACCAACTCGAGTACATTTCCAAAGATGAACTATTGAAATAAAAACATTGCCATCGTAAAAAATTGTAACAGAATAACATGTCCTCGTGTTCATTTCAACCTGAGGGTGAGTCCACCTGGATTAGTGACGAAGATCACTTTCTTCTTCACAGGGAGTGAAAATTATGTCTACTCACTTCGTGGCTAAGACACAAACTTTTCTATCTAGCTTCTTCATGGTTTCCATCATTTATGTCATGCAACCAAAATGTCTTTTTGTATGTCAAACCACTCAATAAGAAATCTTCTCATAGGAGTTTTAAGATGCCAATAAAAGGTGAAAAATTGCATATGAGTGACCTAACGAGATCGAGTTGAAGCACCTGGGATTCATTGCCTTGTTTCCCTTTCCACATGGTGGTGAGGGATAAATCTATTGTCATGTCACACTTCATCTTTAAAGTCTACAATTGTTGTTCGAACCACTTCAGGAATCTTTTTTGGATAACGAGCCATAGTTTGCCAAGCCACATATTGGGCTTGAGTTTGTGAAGTGGATAGAGGATTGGCAACAAAACTCACAAAGGGGGGTATCTCTACCCCTTCTTTGTACTTTGTGTCGTGCAGATATTCTATGTCGAATCATTGAAGGAGGGGAGAGGGTAGGAAGGACTAAAATAGAGAATGTAAGAACAACCCAAAGGTAGGTTAAGGGAGTAGCACATGAGAGAAATGGAAAATCCATGCCTTAAAGGAAATACCTCTAAATCAGAGGGAGAAACCATGTTGGTTTCCTTGGCTTATAATAAATTTATATATTCTCATAATTATAAAATTGAAAGAGGAGGGGGAAACATAGGTATTCAAAAGGAGAGGGGGAAGGGAGAAGAATAGGGGGACCAAACCGAAATCTATTAAGGGACCATGGGGTTGGCAGGAGAGCCTTTAAAGTACAAAAGATAGTTTGAGATTTGACATTGGAACTGATAAACTTGAAAATTAAAAAAACTAACTGGTACTAGAATTACCATAAAACCAAAGCACCGAGTCTCCGATGGTCCAAGCCTGGGTCCAGTTGTGTTGAATCCACAAATATCCACCTTTAATCCACATATCCAAATTAAGCTCGAGAATAGGGACCTTACTTCTGAAGAGAACGCTTGAAACTAGCCACCCAATGCACAACAACCTCCAATACCATAATAAACGGAAATTCCAATTACAATACCATAAAAAATAAAAAAGGGAAATTCCTAAGTACTTTGTAAAATTCCATATAACTCACATACAACCTTTCATGTTGCATCTTCCACCAGACGATATACCAATTTTAGTTGTTCTCCCAAATCATTGGCTTCATCCACCATTCTTTGTCATGGTTCTTTTAATTTTCCATCAAATCCAATGCAAGTATGCTAGAGACAAGATTGAAGGAAATCTTCATGGTTGGTTGTCCCTCTAGAGTTACCTTCATACCACTGCCAATAATAAAACATATCACACACGCCTTTAGCTCATGTTCAACCATCCAGAGGCACTGCACCTTGTGTACTCTCATCTATCTAAGCGGCATACAACCTCATCATTTATTAGCTTGACTCTCATATCAAAGTGGGAGCTTGCATCCCACTTCTAAGCAACCACCATGGGGAATCTCTCATGGAAAATATTGTTTCTACTAAAGAGAATTGATGTGGAACACAATTTTTATTTATTAAAACAATGTCTCAATAATTAAAAAAGTAATGAAAACATGCCATACAATGCTATTTGAGCAAATTTGGTTGGTTTGATATCAATGACAAATTCATAGAATGGCCACAAGAAGAAGGGAAAAGGGTGGCTTGAAAGTGTAAAAATGCAATGATAGAGTTGCAAGGGTTCCATTTGAAAGTGTTAAAATGCAATCTTTAGTTTTTGAAGGGTGCCTTTGAAAGTGTTAAATTGCAAAAACGAGTTTTATGATTTGGAAGTTGAGAGGGATTCTAGATAACAGATCCATATCTAAAGAATGTTTAGTAAATTGCACTGCTATCAAAATGTTTTATTAAGAGAAACTACAAAAATCAATGTGAATGTGCAGATACTAAAAAGTAGAATCCCACATCTTGAAATAGAGAATAAGTCAAAAACCACCCACCAAACCAGAGTATCTCTACCAATCTAAATATATTCGCAAAACCACATTTGAGAGGTGATGGAAAATAAAAACGAAGATCATAAATTGACTTTATGAGAAGTGGGCCACATCCCATAAACATGTGAACTTTGAAAAGGTTTGGCATGTGATTTATAGACCATTAAATCCTGCCGAGAGATTTATTGAATTGAATGACAATCTTCAACTTCTGTCACCGAATTTCTGTGTCTTTCTTTTTGCAGCATCCCAAATTCTCTCCTGCAGTGGTCGTTTTGTATTGGGGCAGCTGATAAGGACAATTCCGCCCATGTCCAAATAATTGCGCCACGTGGAAAAGTTGCGGGCGATCGCTGCCCTTGTGGCGGGACAAACCCTTATCCACAGGAAGTGAAAGCTTCCCCTTGGGCGGTTTTCGGCTCCCCAGCTAGCGGTTTTAGCGTTCCCATATAGTGGTTTTTGTAGTCCTATTCGTAGGTTGGAGAACTGACCCGCCACCTCAGGAATAAGTTAGCGTGCTTTGACGATTCGGAGGATGACTTTGATTCCGATGACGTGGGGAACAGCCGGACTCTCCGGAAATTAAGGTGAGGTTTTAGAAAAGCTTGTCGGCGGCAAACATGACAGTGAGGAGCGTATTCCACGTTCGAACCTCACCCACAATCTTATCCGAAGGAATAATGAAATTCTTATGCAGAAAGTTGTGAACCACATCAAGGTTTAAATAAATTCTAATGCAAAAAGTCGTCAACCATATGGTGTATGTGTATGGTTGTTCCCCCTTTGCCACACGAAACGCGTGTTCTCAGTCATG
>CM076582.1:1161124137-1161217075 GCA_034641835.2 Pinus albicaulis
CAATTGCACCAAGAGGCGCAAAGGAACGCCGGGGCGGTAGATATATGTAAGGGGAGTAATTTAATGGGAAGAGAAAGTTTCTGACGATATGGAATTTTGGATTTTAAACTGTCAATCATTTTTTTTTTTTAATTTTTTTTTTTTGTGTTGTCAAGGTATGCACACAGTTAGTAAGCTGCTTATAACCCTGAAAAAGGATAACTCTGAAACCCATGAGTCATCGCCTGAAACCAAGAAATTATCAAAAACCTGCAACACATGCCGTGTATAAGGGCTCGATTCGCAATAGCAAGTGAACACCATATGTTCGGGCCCAAAGCCAACTACAACACACCTGGGCCTAAACATCGAACAAATCCGACGGTCTGGCGTACGTCGCTCTTCCACCTTTGATTGGACGATTGCAAGCGAACATCGCAAAATTTCTTGGTCCGAGCTTTAAGGGCTCCAAAGGACGCGATATTCGTAGTTTTACGAAACCACCCTAGGCCTACGTGTCAAGGACAGGGGTGTATTGCGTTTTGTTTTACAGAACCGTTCATTGCCTTATGCCTTGTGCGAAAACCACCTTTCGCCTCCAGAAACCGCCAACACTCTTCACACAAGGTCCCACTTGGTACCTCAAGGTTCCGCCTATGGTTTATTGCACAGTTCGATCTTAGCCTTCGTAATAACACTTCCAACATTGTTTCACGACACCTGCGCGATCTATACATTCTGGGTTTGTGCGTCTTCCACAACTAAACCTCATCGCTCTCATCGGCACCTCACTAAGATTAAAGTCGCAATTTCTGCAGTGCTTGGGCTACCACTGGCGATAAATCTCGGTTAACACATCGAAGGTAGGGTGTTCCTTTTACCACTGGAAGCTGACATCCATAGATCAACTGATCGGATTCAACGAGGAATCAGAATATCCCATAGCGATTCTCTTCGACCTTCTTTGAGATACTATCCAGAAAGAAATTAAAGCAATTCTCCGCAACATGTACAACCCGGCACTTCACGAAGGGGAACCCTCCTTCAGTTTCTGAAGGTTAATTACACCCTTAACTCAATTGAGTCGAATAACAGTGTTGAGTCTGGCACGTTAATTAACTTTCCAAGGGTATGTGGCGGCACCTCCTCTACAATGGATGCTGCCAAATGAGATTGCACGAATTTCTTTGAGTTTGAAGGTCCTACCACATGTCGTATTCTCCCAAATCAACTTTGCAATTGCCTCGTCGCCTTTCCTCTGCGTTCCTAGGGCAGACCCCGCAAAACACACCGTTAATACCTTGCGAAAGCGGGCTGGAGCTGCTTCGAAGTAGCCCAATGTGGACTGCGACTACAATTTATCGTAGGAGGAGCTCTGCACAAAGATCTCGTTTTGGGACGATCCTGCGAAAGGGTCAAGGTTGTCGGAAGAGCGAGTGTGGGTATAGACAATGTGGATCTGCAGGCAGTCACTGATTTTGGGTGCCTGGTCGTCAATGCTCCCATTGAAAATACCGGTGCGGCTGCTGAACACGGGATCGCCTTGAGCGCATCCATGGTGCAGGACGTCCCCCAGGCTGATGGATCCCCCAGGCATGATATCCACATCTTGGAAGGTTCTCGTTATGCCCAATGAGCAGAGAGCGCAGGAGGATGGCAGGGGGCCTTGAGCGCGCAACCGAAGTCATCAGCTCAACCGGCTCGTTGATATCGCCCTCAACGTCTCTTCCACGAACCGATCACTGTTAACGAGCGCACGTAGAAATGGTGCTCAAACCCCGTACACGTGGCAAAATCTAATTGGTTCCATGCGCGATAGGAAAACTGTTTCTCATTGGCTGGGGTGAACAGTGTTTGGTCACCCCAAGCCCGCAAAGAAAACGCCTCTAGCGTAAAAATGTGAGAGGTCATGATGACTTTATAAATCTTTATAAAGTGACATTACATGGTGACAATAAAAGTGATGAAAAACATTAGAAAAGCAAATAAAAATTAAAAGGAAAAGGGAATAAATTCAAATTGGAGAAAATGAGAGAAATTGGAAAAATGGAATTAACAGAGCAGAAATTGATGTGTCTCTCATTCTGCATTTTTTTCTATTTTTTTTCTCCGGATATTGGATTGGGCAACTTAGTGCTTATTTCTTCCTAGAAGAATTTTTTCTACTGAAGATTGGATTGCATAGCTTAATGCTTATTTCTTGCTTATTTCTTCATGGGAGGAAAACCCTTGGATGGAAAACTGGTTTAGGACAATCATCCACCCTAGCTAGTTGAGAAGAGATTCTACAAATCCTTTATCAGTTTTCAATTTGACGAGATCGGTATCATCAAGAGGTTCATTGGGAATGGTTTTTCTCGCCTGGGGTCATTGCACATGTTGATAGTGAAAAACAAGACATTGTATTTCCTATTGTATTATTTGTCAATTGTTCTTTTTAATTGCAATTTAGAATTACTTGAAGAGGGGTTACTTCGCCAAAATTTTCTTTTTTGAGTTGGAAAAGTGAATAATTTATTAAAATTTGTCACTTGTTATTCAAGAAAGTTTAAACATCAAATTTGAAAATTTGTTTTTTAATAATTTATATAAACATTAATAATCTGAATTATATAAATATTATTAATTATTATTCTTTCAAAACACAAATTACACATCAAAAGCCATATTTCTTTAGTGAAAAAAATATGTAGTAGTAAAATAGATACTTAAAAAAATAAACTATGGCATATACCATACCAATGTACTATACCTCTTGAAAGTACCATACTATGAACATGTGAAGATGTATTAATTGGTCAACCTAATCAATAACTTTATAATATATTTATATACTATATAACATATTTAATTGCTTTAAGAAATAGATTGCTCAAAAACTAATAAGGGTGGGGATAGTTAAAATATATATTCACATTACTTACATTAAAAAAAATCAATATATAATTAAAAAATTAAAAAAATTTATTTACATTAGCCACCTAAATATAAATAGGAAAAAATTAAAAAATTTATATTTGCATTTTATATTTATTTCACCTACATTAAAAAAAAATCAATCTACATTCAAAAGAATCAATATTAAATAAAAAAATGTAAAAATTTTATAGCTACATCACCTATGTTAAAAAGCAACATTTAATTCGAATGAAATGCTCATGATCACACAATAAGTTTGATTTTCAGTGGCGACCGACATCCAAAATTTGCAACGTACATGTAGCCTCTATTCAGGATTTAATTTCTATGTGGAACCATTGTACATGGCGCTGCAAGAAGTCGCCGGCTATGGCACACGTGGTAAGCAACGTGTCAATCCATCTCATTATTCGGATACATCTGCAACTTAATCAACCTGAATCGAATTCGATGTGAATTTTCAACCTGAATTGAATTCGATGTGAATTTTGGCCAGGGAGTGAGAGGCCTCTACTGGACTTGCAATGCAAAACAATCCATATTTTTAACGGGCTGCAGGGATAAGGCATTGTCTCGGCTTGCTTAATGACAGGCCTATGTCTCCGCTGGTTCATGGAATGACTGTGTGTGGTGAACGACGGAGCATAGATGTTCACTTTCACAACGCTGGCCAATGTCAGTCTACCACGCACGGAGAAGACCACTTTGAAGGAGGCGTCGTAGCTGATGGAAGCGGAGGAAACCGAAATTATCCTAGGGCGTTGAACCGCCTACGAGAACTCTTCCATCGGCCAATAGACTTGCGGTGGAGTGGTACATTCTGGGATGGTAGTGTTTGCGAGGTCGAAGAAACGAGCGCCAAGAGCGGCATTGGGACGGTAGAGTAAAGGGGAGAAGACTGGAGCAGTGGCCATGTCCCACCCGGCCATGCCTTTCCGGGCCCCGTTGATGATAATGACATCTCCGTTGGGGAGGAGGAGCATGTCGCCCATGGTCCTCGGCCCACTCATGTTCTCCATAGTCCACACAGGATTTGCGTCCGTTATCACCATTATGCCGCAAGTGCTATGGGCGTCGATGAAGCTGCCCGCCTTTGCTGAAGCGAAACCATTATCGGGGTATCCCCCGCAGATGAGGACTTCCATCCTCTTAAATCTGTCGGAAGCGGAGAGGGGAAGCATGACGGAAGAGCCTGTGGAAGGGTAGTTTCTGGGGCCGTCCCCTGGCATTCTTGGATACGATTTCACCACCATGTTTTTCGTGTACTCCAACAGAATCGAGTCTCTATTCGCGAAGATGAAAAGGTTCCCGGCCGAGCAAAGGTGCAGAAATGGATACAGATTGTTCTCCACCTGCGCGCTGGTTCGCGGCTGAGACAGGAATGGAAGGCTGAACGTTCCCTCCCCAGGTTTTTGGGGAACGAATTCACAGGTGAAATCACGCTACTGGAAGGGGTTGCCATGGCCGGCATCGTCGGGAGCATGCGCCAGCTCGGGGACCTGGCCGAGTAAGCTTTCAAGGCGCCTGGAGTCCAATTGTATGCGTCGTGAGTTGTTTGGGAATTCTCAGCCTAGAGGAGGCCTGATCCACAGAAGTGTGAACGCACGAACGCGCAGAATCGTTGACCAGCCATTAAACAAGCAAACACGTGGCGAAATGTTATTGGTTCCATGCGCGATAGCGAAACTGGTTCTCATTGGCTGGGGTGAACAGTGTTTGCTCACCCTAAGCCCGCAATGGAAAACGCCTCCGGCGTAACAAACTTGTGGTATGTAATTGTGTTAGAATCTCCGTTGACGTTTAACATTGCTTAACACTGGATTTAATCTATGGAATCCTTACATCTGAGGCTCATTGTCAAGACGATGAGTCGTAGGTAAACGATTTGAAATGTTGACTAAGCCATGGACCAAATTGCAGATAATGTGGAAAGCATAAATGCTAATACTGCCTTCATTTTTATGATTTGAATAATTTTTGGGCCCAACTATTCGTTTGGATTCTGGACCTTGTCTAATTGAAACGATGTTGGGTTCATGTGCAATAGCTATAATGGCAATGTGGGATTATCGAATGGACTCGACTCATGGAATACAACAATGATATATGACTCCAATCCCTTGCGTACAAGGATACCTTTTTTCAGGCATGGTTACCATCCTCCACTATAACACGTTTACAAGTTTTCAAAGTTTTATTTTCTTTTTTCGGTTGGTACAAGTAGGTATTGTTTCGAGTGATACCTTTTGCATTTTTCTTGTCTTTTGAACTGGCTCATTCTAGGTTGAGACATTTCTTTAAATTTTAATCTTTCAAAACTAAAGCATGTTAGGTTTTTATTAACTATAGCCTATGTAAGTATACGTTTGTTTGCTTTTGTTGATATTCTTTAGTTAGTTTGTAGTCTTCTATTAGGCTTGTCAGCCTTGACTAAAAATATGCCATGTAACCAGATATATTTCTGTGCATGTATGTATATGCCTTTGTTTTGTGAATTGAAACCTGTTCTACCTATCTACCAATTTGTTTATCCATCTGACTAGCCACATGTGTATTTATGTAGAAGTCACTCTGTTTTTATATGTTAATGAGTGCCTATGAGTTTGACATTTCCAGTAGATCATTTAGTGACCTCCAAGGCATTAATTTGGAGCAAATTTTAAAAATGTCTTGTTCAATACCTATCCCTAGTTAGCATGATGAGCCCTACCGCATGATATATTCATGAATAAAGTTCAGTTTAAGCATTACTGCATAGAGGAAGAGTTGTACATATTTACAGATTCCGTTGGCATAAATCGACGACACTCTGTTGCACAGCTTGCAGATATATTAGTGTGTTTTGTTTGAACCTCCATTCTAAAATGCATTACAAAGTACAATGTTGATAAGCTAGTCCTCGCCAACATATCTATGATTATGTTCTATTTGTTATTTGCCATTCTATATTCATTGTGCTGACTCCCTAATGTTAGAGATTGTGAGGTCATGCTTGCTCAAATCCATATTGATTGGATCAATAAAATCTTGATTTCACTGTTCGAGGCTTTAGGACCTTTCCAAAAGCAATTTAAAAAAAATGAGAAATTGCAAGTAAAATGCATTTAGATTTCTTAATGATAATTTAATTTTCCTCAATTCTAACCAGCATCTTCATCTTTCACTGGCCAGCAAGGTCTTTGTTATACACGAGTTACATGGCCTTTAATATGTTGACAAGTAGATTATTCGTGAAACCTGCTGAACTCTTGAATTCCACTACTCATGTTGGTGTCTAATAGGACACAGACTAATCTATTGACTAATTTCTTAATCTCTCACTGACGTGCAAGTTATTTTTCATTCATAAGTAGATAATTTTACAAGAAGCATTTTAGACCATAGAATTTTTCAATTTATGGCAATTCTTAATCACGTCTAATTCAAAATACATTTTTTAAACTTTCCTTACATGGTAGCAAGAGCACACCGTTTGGCTTATGCTACGTGACTTCCTCAGTTAATATGTTGCCTTGGTGGATTCCTGTGAAGAAGTCACCATTATCACTTTTGGCCATTTTGGCTAAAATTTAGGGATCCGAAATGTATAATAAGATGTAATAAATAACAAATTCTTATTTAGCTATCATCCCTCAAATTCTTATTAAGAAGCGTGATTGAAGAACAATTTTCTGCTATCATCCCCAGATAAATTATTTAGCTCGTGGGTGTCAACATGATCTCCCAAACCTTCTGCAACTTTCATATTACAGCTGGTGATTAGAATATTATGTTTGCTTTTGATAGGAAACACAATTTGTTCAAGTAGCTGAAGTAGAGCACCTTTGTCCCACACGTCATCGAAAACAAAGAGACACCGTTTTCCTTCTAAATAAACGAAGGATTCCCTAATCTTTTCCTTGCTTATATCCTTAAGTTTTATAGGGCTTCCCATTTGGTTGAGCACATTCTCAACATCCAATTTCTGAGATACTACCACCCAAATCCGATGTTCAAAACGTTCCTCGACACTTTTCATGTTAAAAACTCTTTGGACCAGAAGAGTTTTTCCCTGCCCTTCCCTGCCGATAACGGCAATTACTTGACGGCCTTGATCTTGCAGTAATAAATCAGTAATCTCGATCTTTTTAATGTCAATTTCCAGACCCACTGGTACTAATTGCTTTTTGACAATATGAACACTTGCATTCCATCTACTAGATTCAACACAAGAATTCGTATCTGCGCCTTCACATGGAGGACAGAGCCAGCGTATTTGAAAGTTCATAAATCGGCAATTTAACTTATTAATCTTGCGACGGAAAATCTTTTTGGAGACGTTGCCAGCTGCTCCGCAGTGCTCCACCGACAGAAAATCCTCAAGTTTCTCAAGCTCGTCACAGAGAGACTTGAAATCCTTTCTGAAATTCTCTTCAAAGATATGTTCAGTGAGCATTGAAGTCACATCTTCTATAGACGAAACAAGAAACAAAAGTGTTTCTGCCATGTTTTTCTTCTGTTCCTCTTTGGCTGAGACTCCCTTACTTCAATCTATTTTTCAAACAAACAAGCAGTCAGGGAGCAATCGGACCGTCATCGTGGATTAACGAGCCGATTGCTTGTCGTGAACGGTATCATTGGGTGGAATCCAAATTATAATGAAAGATTAAAGGAAGAGAGAGCTTTGAAAATCACCGACTGTATTTTTGTTAGGTGGCCTCGGCAATGGGCATGTGAAATCATAGGTGAAATCACGCTACTGGAAGGGGTTGCCATCGCCGGCATCGTCGAGATCATGCGCCAGCTCGGGGACCTGGCCGAGTAAGCTTTCGAGGCGTCTGGAGTCCAATTGTATGCGTCGCGAGTTGTTTGGGAATTCTGAGCCTGGAGGAGGCCTGATCCATAGAAGTGTGAACGCACGAACGCGCAGAACCGTTGACCAGCCAGTAAACAAGCAAACACGTGGCGAAATTTAATAGGTTCCATGCGCCATGCAAAAGTGTCTCTGATTGGCTGGGGTGAACATTTGCTCAGCCCAACCCCGCAATGGAGAACGCAATATAAAATATAAATAAACGGTGTTGTGTTTTTTTTTCAAATTGAGGAATTCGGAGTCGCTTTTAGATATATATCATTTGTCCTAGAACTTGATCATAAGATTTGTAGGGACCAAACATTCCCACCTAACTGTTTGATCAGATATTCAAGATTAAAAAAAAATAAACAATATACCAGGTTACCATTTTGCTCATAAAGTCACTTTTCACACGAATTTAGACATTTTTTTTTTAAATCCAAATATAAGAGTGTTCAAATTGTTTTTTGATGGTGGAAATGGATCCAACACCATCAAAAACCGGCAACACCCAAAATCATGAAGCTTGAGAATTGTAACCTAGATTTCTCAAAAATTTTACTGGATTTAAAAAAAAAAATCTTATCGAAATTTCCATTATTTTCCGAGAAAAATTGTTACCTCTTTAAACTACTCTTAAATAAACAAAGCAAATCCCATAAAAAAGTAATAGTGTGTTTGCTTACAAGTATGACATTGGAGTTACTAACAAAAACTCTCTTCACTCAACATAATGCACGAAACATATTGAACTCTAACAAGAATAGTTAGAATTTATTAGGCCGATAGGCGTAATTTCAACTCACGATGGATGCAGGCTTGTGGAATTTCAATTTATGTTTAAATCAACAGACATGATTTTATTTTAATGGAATATACTTCATTTAATAAGTCGATTGAGGGCTCCGATTTCACCAAGCCCTTTGCTATTGTGCATTACAAATACAAATTTGGTTTAATAATTAAATTGAAATTGAATCACTTTAATTTCAATCAGATAGTCTGCTTCAATTGAATCACTTCAATTTCAATCAGATTTGACTGAATAGAGCAGATCATCCAGTCTTCTCTATTTCAATTAGCCTTTCTTAACATTGTCATCTGATTATTCAACTAATATATTTTTACAGGGAAGACCATCGCTTTCTACAACAAAAGTGTGATTGCATTTAGAATTTGGGGTACGCACATCTAATAAAAAAGAAAGGCTTGAGATATATCAGGGGAGGGCATAGTTTCAAGTCCAATAAGTCACCTAAGAAATGAAAGAACGAGACTAAAAAAGATGAAGTTCAAATATACAATACATAATCTCATTAGTAATTAGGGGAGCAAAGAAGAGCCATTATTTGTAACTGCATTTTTGAGGTGCTCAAAGGCTATCTTTTTTAAGGAAGAAAAAACACACCATTGTATATTAATGAAAACAGGGATGGTTATAGAGCATATTTTTGGATCAAGTGTCAAAATTCATCCATAATCAACAGAATCTAGAATAGATATCAGAAAGTGTCCAAAACAACAGTAAAACATAAAAAACCTGCATTGCTGCCACAGAAGGAGTCTGTAATTTTTTCAAAGCAGGAAAAACAAAAAACCCTGCTCCACTACCAGTTTAAAAGAATGTCATAATAAAAAATCAGAAAACCTTTCGCTAGAGAGAGCCCTGACATCCAAAAGAGCTGAGGACAAGAAAATAATAAAGAGGATCTAGAATGTAATCTGACTCGATTGAATCAGAGTGTCTGAGGAGAGCTCCTGAAATTGGATCGATCCAGGAGGGGAGGAGACATCACTTTTTGATAAAATATTAGCCTCCTTGTTGTGTTCATGGTATATGTGCGAGAAGGAGATTTGTAGGAAAGAAAGAGATAGATTCCCGATCTGTTGTTGCCATGAGAGAAGGTTCAGAGCTTGGAGATTGCAACGATTGTTGGCCCAGTCAATAATGACTTTAGAGTCTCCAAAGATGGAAATGTTATTTATACTAAGCCATGAAGAACAATAGAGAGAGCCCCATAAGGTTAGTAACTCATCCCTAGTATTTGTGCCCTGTTTGGGTAAATTATAGACTTATAATTTGGAAGACATAAATTATCAACTAGGGGTAGGTAAGCTTATGAGATGTTGTCCAAAATATATGCAGGCTAATACCTTAAGTGCTTCTCTAATTAAACCATTCACACACACACAACTCTAATGTCTCTTTTCCTCATCAACACTTAGCAGCAAAGGCTATGGAGCGGATTTAATCATCCCTCTACAACACCTAAGATTGTTGATGTCAATCAGAAAAAGATAAGGGACCAAGCAAACAACAATAAAATCAATTTAACATTCCATAACCTAAATCAGAGTTTTATCAAATGATTCCAAACATACTTATCAAATAGACTTCACCATTTAACCATCATACATGTGTTGCTACAACTTAGAAAAAGAGAAATAATAAGATGTGCAATAAATCTGTAAATTCATAAGAAAAAAATCAAAGAAACACAAATCTGTAACTAATGGAGTTGTGAGCAAAGGGGGCCCTCCCTTACTCACAACTCCTCTTGCTGTTAAAGGAGTTTACACAATAAGACCAGCAGAACATGTAACTTTGTATTAATCTGGAAAAGTATTACATTGATATAAAATTATAATATGTCCAACCTCATTTGCAAATAAAATATAATAGTATTTATACAATCACAAAGGCATAAGCTTGCCCCAAATTAGGAAAACTATTGTGTTGCAACCTTTTACTAACAATAATTGGTTACGACAACAAAAATAGCTATGCTGAGTTTGATCCATGACTGAAAGCTGGATCAAATTGATTTCGTTGAGTTGTTGGAGCTTTTTCCTAATACGAACATTGATAAGAGAACTGAAGATTTGGGTGGTTCTGATGATAGTTTCAAGGTAGCCAATAGGGAAACATCCATGTAGGTGGATTTCCTAATAAAACCCATGTTCTCGTTCTACTTCAGACTAACTGGAACATGCTAAATTTTTGATACTGTAGCAGGAAATCTGGGTGATTGCAAGAAATCTGCATCTATAGGAAATCGCAACATGTCTACAGGAAATCAGCTAATCACAGGCTGTCTACAGGAGATTGTGGAGCTGCTTCAAAAGTGATTAGTCTACATAAGATTTAATCAGTCAATCTTGAAATTTGTAGATAATTTGATTAGGTAACACTTAGCTTCAAAAATACTTAAGAACAAGGTAAAATGATACTTTTTAAAATAATTTGCATACCTCAAGCTCACAACACCCTTTTGGTCAAAAAATAAGTAATATGGAAAAATGAGAGTAATTAAGGGTCAAAAAGAGTTCAAAAAGGAGGAAAGAAAGGCCTTCGAACATCATCAAAATTGAAAAAAATCGGGACTCAACATCTCCCCCACACCTGTCTTCTTACATGTCCCTTATGCAAGAAAAAATGTTGCAACTTCAGAAATAAAGATTCAATATTTGCCCTATGTTGCAGCTACTGTAGCCAAGTGATCTAATTTGGCCCTATTGGACTCAACTTCCCGAACTCGACTGATATTCTTCATTCTTTTTCTGCAAGTGGTTGATCTGGGGCTGTTTCTTCTTCATGATTAGGCTTGCCTTCTTATGCCACTCATCAAACTCCTGCATGTGTAGGTTGTTTTCCTTTAGGGTTTCATTTTCCTTCTGAAGAACCCATTCAAACACAATGAGCTCAGTGATAATTTCCTCCATTTCCTTTTGGGACTACTTTTTCTGGGAAGTTTATTCCCCCTCATGTTGTCCTTGAGAGAACTGGGGCAAACTTGGTTCCTCTTGCCCTTGGAAGTCTTCAACTATCTTATTCCCACTTTCCTGCAGCGGTGGGTCTTGGAAAGATGCAGCCTCCCATTCTCCTTTATTGATGAATTCGGCTACCTCAACCTTCCCTTTCCCTTTTGACAAGTCTTGGGGCTTCTTATTCTTTTTGTCATTTTAAATTTTTGGTACCCCTTCCATTGCATTTTCCTCTATTTCCACACTTCCCAGCCTGGGTTCTTGTAAAGCACTTAGAAGGGGTAGAATTACCCTTCAACTTGGGAGTTTCCTCGATGGTTTCCCTAGTTACCACCACTTCCATGTAATGTTGTGAAACCAGCTCCAAAAAGAGAAGAAAAGAGATATCAACGCCTTAGAAATAAGCCACTTCAAAGGGGCAACCTCCAATACATTACATGAATGAACATTTCTTGGATGATTCAAATTACAAAACCTCCTTTCTATATATAGGAGTCCATGGGGCCACAATGTAATCCTAGCCGACCTAACAACAATAATTTAAGGGCACAATAATAACAATATGGGGGTTACAAGGGTACAATAATAACAATAAGGGGGTTACACTAACAACAATAAGGGACTATACTAGTAATATAGGGACCTAACATGCCCCTCTCCTTCAAAAAAGTGTTGTCCTCAACGCTTGAGTAGCTCTGGGTGCTTCTGTATAAAATTCTCATCCTCCATGTAGAATCTTCAGTGGGTAAGTTCTTCCACTTGATGAGATACTCTGAAATTGATCGATTCCGTAGTTGTCGAGTTCTTGTTTCCATGACCGCTTCGGGTTCCAATATGATTTTTCCTTCCTCATCAAGTTCTGGCAATATTGTTTGAACTGGAAGATTTTCTCCTATAACCTTCTTTAAGCATGAAACATGGAAAACTGGATGTACTCGCGAAGAAGCAGGAAGCTCCAATTTGTATACCATAGTACCAATCTTTTGCAACACCTTGTAAGGACCATAGTACTTTGGTGATAATTTATTATCCTTCTTAGCTTGCTTGAGGGACATTTGTTTGTATGGTTGTAGCCGTAAAAATACCCAATCTCCTACATCAAAACTTCTCTCACTGCGATGTTGATCTGCCTGTTGTTTCATTCGATTTTGTGCCAAATTCAGGTTATCCCTTAAGAGTTGGAGAACTTCTTGTTGATGCTCGATGTGATCTTCCACTGCTTGAACCTTCGAATTTTCTCTTAAAGATGATGTGATGGATGGTGGATGATATCCATAAAGTGCCATAAATGGGGTGATTTTTGCTGCAGTATGGAAGGAAGTGTTATACCACCATCCAGCTAGAGGTAACCACTTGACCCATTGTGTTTGTTTATCAGATACAAAACAACAAAGATATCCTTCCAAACATTTATTTTGTTCTCATCATGAGTTTCCTCTACTATCTTTTCACCATTAGGAAACATTTCTTGTATCAAATTTGTCAAACCTTCCATGTTTGCTTTTAAATCATTATTCATGTTTTCTATTTTCTCATCGATCTTAGCTTCCATGTCATCCATCTTAGATTCCATGCCAGCTTCCATGCCATCTATCTTAGATTCCATGCCATTCTTCAAACCATCCATATTAGATTCCATGCCTTTCTTCAAACCATCCATCTTAGTTTCCATGCCTTTCTTCAAAACTTTCATGTCATTTTTTGTTGCTCTTTGCGAGAGCGAAATTTTTTGCACTTGCTCTTGTAATTTTGATATGTCATGTTGCCATTCTTCGTATTCATGAGTCATAGTAGAGCTTTCTAAAGGCTTAATGGGTGTTGAATTCTTTTTAGGGGGGTGTTGAATTCTTTTTAGGGGCCATTTTAGAATCCAATACTGATATCTATTCTACAATATGCCCTTGGAATCAATTCAACTTGATTCTTCAAACAAGACTTGTGCAATTCATAAAAAAAAATTACACACCTTTTACTTGCTTTTGAGGAGCTTGATATTGAAATTAAATTATCTCTATAATTGCGGATCCTTAATATATGAAATTCAGCGCTATAGTAGCCCTCTGAAGCTTCTTTCAAATGCCCTAGGTCTGATCTGATTTAGGTTCTTCAAGGCAAAGTTATGTCCAATCTCCCACAATGACCCAATTTGGACTAGTTCAGTAGAGCGAACTTGTATGAATTTCCACGTGTTACTGTTTCCTTCTTTGGCTCTAAAATTGATAGAACGAAAACCACAGTCCGTGTACTTGCGTCCACTTTTTACAGCATTCCAATCCGATTCTCAGAGAGAGAGCTATGAAGATTTTCCCACGATCACCTCTTTGAGATGAAATTCAGAAGCCTTAAAAAGCCCTAACTTCCACAGTTCATATCTCCGAAAATATTGCGAACCAATATCTGAAATTTTGTGAAACTGTTCCTCAGGATTGTGGCTTCACACTCTAAAAATTTCATCTTCTGAACCTTCGTAGAAAAAAGTTATTACGAAAATACCACGATGACCTGTTTAGGTTAAATTTAAGAGCCTGAAAAATGACCTAACTTGCACAGATCATATCTCCGAAAATATTGCGAACAAAACTCTGAAATTTTGCGACGATGTTCCTTAAGATTTTGGCTTCGCATTCTAAAAATTTCAGATTCTGAACCTTCGTAGAAAAAAAGTTATAACAAAAATTCCATGATGACCTGTTTGGAGCAGCGAAACCCTAGAATCTCAAAGCTCTGATGCCAAATGTTGTGAAACCATCTCCAAAAAGAGAAGAAAAGAGATATCAACGCCTTAGAAATAAGCCACTTCGAGGGGGAAACCTCCAATACATCACATGAATGAACAATTCTTGGATTATTCAAATTACAAAACCTCCTTTCTATATATAGGAGTCCATGGGGCCACAATGTAATCCTAGCCAACCTAACAATAATAATTTAAGGGCACAATAATAACAATATGGGGGTTACAAGGGTACAATAATAACAATAAGGTGGTTACACTAACAACAATAAGGGATTATAATAGTAATATAGGGACCTAACATTATTCTTTTTGTCATTTGTAATTTGTGGTACCCCTTCCTCTGCATTTTCCTCTATTTCCAACTTCCCAACCTGGGTTCTTGTAAAGCACTTAGCAGGGGTAGAAGTACCCTTCAAATTGGGAGTTTCCCCTATGGTTTCCATAGTTACCACCACTTCCTCTTATTTATTGACCTCCTCTGTCAATTGACCATGTGTTCAGGGTTCCTTTCTCGACTTCTCTGTTGGTTCTGCCTTCTTGGTTCTTGATGAATTTGGCTCCTTCTCATCATCGACGAAGTAATTCTCTAACAAGAATTCCTCCCATGTTTTCTTATTTTTACACAGAACCTCTGTCATGATAATCTTTATCAGACCATGATGATATATGTTCTCCTCTACATGTAATGCCCTCTCCTTGGTAGAAGTAGAAATTTTCAACAGGGACATTCTAAGATAATGTGGCAAATTAAAGGGCCTGTCTCGGAAATGGCCAAGGAGACATATGTGAAATAGAAATTCTAGCCCAAAATGACCTTCATAAGTGATGTATTTCTGTAGAAAAAATAAGAGACATTGATACTTACTTCTAAGGTAATCCCGCAGAATTACCTTGCTCCAATTCGGGTTTGTATGCTCTTTTCTGAGGAAGGGTGCGCAAATATCCTTGTTGAATTGATGGTTCTTGAACCAACGCTCCCCTTCTTGTAGAATTCCACAAGCTCGAGCTACCAACTCCTTCATCAATCTGAACTGAACATTTCCCACCTGTGCCCTGTCACCATTTAGATTTAGGGAAAAATAATTTGTTACCTCTGAATTATGCCTGCTAAATTTTAGGAATAGAGGCAGCCATCTTGCCTTCTCCAATCTTGCCTTACTTCGTGGGTCAACATCCAGTAATGCAGGACCCTGAGGTCCAAATCTGACATCAGACCGCATTCTCGACATAGCTATGAGTGGGAGAGAGTGGATTTGATTCAGTTCACCGAGATGCTTCTAAGACTAAGCAGAAAAATTCGACAAAGATATTTTAAATTAGGAAATATTCTGGGTAATGAGGCAAATTTCGAGAAATGCAAGACGTGATCATGATTTTCATCATGATCCGTCCTGCGGGATAAATGTTGGAAAGATAACCAAGGACATGTCAGAGTAATGGCTCATATATGCCTTCTTTTGCGAGGGTGGCCGTGACTCATACATATGCAAATTCAAAATTTTCGTACCATTACCTTTTTATGTTAAGTATTATGATGCCAACCGTATCTGCTCGATTTTACGTTACAACGATCCAATACTTGGGTGACGACTGCACTTGCCTTGAAATAATAACCCACCTTGAAACCATATCATATGAAAAATTGTATAGTTCATGGTCTCAACTAATGATGAAGATGATCAGTACTTGCCAGATTATTTTAGGATAATGTTATATCTGAAATCATTTCTTCAGGAAATAAGTGGTGTTGCTGCAGGAAATGAAACCGCTGAACTTTCTTGCAGGAAATCCTTCTACAGGAAACTGTCTTCTCCCCTTTTTGTACAGTTCACTGCACATGAATGTAGGTGCTGATGTCGAATGTGCAATGGTCTCGTTGGATTACCAGCCATTAAGGTCAGATGTTAATCAACGTGAGGTCCATCACCATTAATGATAATGAGGACCAAGGTACATCTGATGCATCTTATCAGGTGTGAATATATGAGCTGTTGTCTAAACCCCTATAGGATCTAGCAGTCAAGGAGCCATGATGAATCCTCATTTCCGATGACGAGATAACCTGTAAATAAGGTATAAAAGCTTCAAGGAATCACAAGTCACTGATATTGGATCCTATTGATGTCGGTGGGCCAACATTGTTGGGAAGATATCCCACATCATTCTAACAGGAGCAATCAAAAAATTAACTAAAAAGCATAATTTATTGAGAGGATCCCAAAGGATCTACTAACTTGTGATTTTAACAAGCCCAGGGAAGTCCATGCTCGCTAGATTTCAATTTTAGAGAGTTTGAAATATTGAAAAAGAATACTCCAAGGGGGCTCTTTTTCCGTAACTAGTCCATTGGGCCCAGAAAAAGGAATAAACCTGTACCCAATAGACATTCCTCTTATTTTTTACTAAGCACGAGAAGGAACAAAATGAGTTCAGTGTATTGGTAGGAAATCAAGAATAGGTAGTGAAATGAATGACTCCCTCTCCCACCATTTCCAGGTCCTTCTTCTTCACATTTTCTTCCACAAATTCCTCCTTAGATTGGGGTTTATGATATAACTTGAGTCTATGCCCATTCAACAAGAAGCTAACATTCCCATCATCAATTGTTTTAACCCGAACAGATCCATTATAAAAAAATTTCTCAATTTCATAGTGGCCCAGCCAATGTGTGTTAAATTTCAAATCATACAACAATGCGCAGTCTCTCTCTTTGAATTATTTTTTCTTAATTTATATGTCGTGCCATTTAGCCCGTTGTTGTTGGATCGGATCAATATGCTGATAATCATCCTGCCTAATCTCATCCAACTCATTGAGCTGCGAGATTATTTATTGTTGTGCCTCATTAAGGTCTATGCCCAAATCTGTTGCCATCTTAAAAGTTGTGATCTGAAATTCAATTGACAGTAAAAATTGTTTCCATACACCAATTCATACGAATAGAAGCTGATAGTGTTCTTCCATGTGATCCTATAGGCCCACAATTCCTCAGGGAGTCGATCATAACAATCCTTCTTATGTAATTTCACTATCTTTGTTAGGATTGTTTTCAACACCTTATTTGTTGATTCCACCTGCCTATTGGCCTGTGGATGGTAAGGGGTGGACTTCCGATGAGTAATATAATATTTTTGTACAATTACCTGCACAATATTTAACAAAAATTGAGTACCCTGATCAATAACTATTTCCCTTGGTACCCCAAATCTTACAAAAAAAATAAAGAAATAAAAAATATATATAAAAAAAAGAAAAAATTCTACCACTGCTTTCTCCTTTGCTCTAGGTAGTGCCCTTTCTTCCACCCACTTTGTAACATAATCAGTACAAACCAAAATATACTTCTTAATTTTGGACATAAGATTGATGGGTCCTACAAAGTCAAGATCCCACCTCTCAAATGATTCTAAGAGAAACTATGGTTGCAAAGGAGTTTCATCTGATTGAACATGCTGCCCTATTCTCTGGAAGCTATCACATTTACGGACATACTCCTTTGCATATTTGAAAAGACTTGGCAAATAGTAACCTGAGTGGAGGATCGTATAGGTTTTCCGCTTATCTGCAAAGTGTCCTCCACAGGGTTAATAATGATAAGCTCTCAAGATATCATATATCTCATCCTCTCTGACACACCTGTGAATAATCAAATCAGGTCTGGTGAAAAAGAGGTCTCCCTTAATCGAAGAGTAATCAACACTTTTTGTAACAATTCTCTTTTTCTGATTAGATGAAAAGTAGGGTGGAAACTTCCTTGTAGCAAGGTAATTGGCCATGTATGCAAACCAAGGTGTTTTGATAGAAATAGAAAAAAAATTTATCATTGGGAAATCTATCATTAACAGGAACATCCTCACCTGCATGGTTGATCCAAGATAGGAAATCAACTATCTAGTTTTATTTTCCTGGCCTGTCTAATACTGTGATGTCAAATTCCTGCAGTAGAAAAAGCCATATAGTGATCCTACCATTAGTGACTGGTTTGTTCATGAGATATCGAATGGCATAATGATCAGTGTGTACAAAGACTTCGTAACTAGTGATGTAATGTCTAAACTTGTTAAAAACAAATTACAACAAGAAATTATTTCTCAGTTACAGTGTAATTGAGTTCCTGTTAGAGTTAAAATTTCACTAACAAAATAGATAGCATGGGTTACGAGATTTTCCTCTTGACCCAATACTGCTCCTATGGCTAAATCAGAGGCATCAATGGAAATGTGAAAGGGAAATTTTCAATATGGACCTCTCAAGACAGGTGTTGAAGAAAGATTTTCCTTGAGTGTACCAAATGTAGCTTGACACTCATCACTCCAATGAAATTCAGATTCTTTAGTCAGTAATTTAAACAATGGGGAGGCTACCTTTGTAAAATTCTCAACAAACCTTCTGTAGTAGCCTGCATGTCCAAGGAAACTTCGAACTCCCTTTTGACTGGTTGGTGGGGGCAACTTTACAATTACTTCGATATTAGCCGGATCAACTTTAATTCCTGCAGCAGAAACTTGATGACCCAAAACAATAACCTCAGTCATAATCATAAAACATTTTTCATTACTCGACAAAAGATTAGTTTCTATACATCTCTGTAAAAATTTCTTAAGATTATGTAAAGCTTCTTCAAAAGTATCACTCATTTCTGTAAAATCATCCATATAGACCTCTATGCAATCATGCAAAAGGTAAGAGAAAATACCAAGGATCTCTCTTTGAAATGTGGCTGGTGCATTACATAAACCAAATGGTAGTACCTTATATGCATAGGTGCCCTAGGGACATGTGAATGTTGTCTTCTCCCAGTCCTCTGGGGCTATCCTAATTTTATTGTACCCGTTGAACCCATCTAGGAAGGAAAAGTACTTATTCCCTGCTAAAGTGTCCAGGACTTGGTCTATAAAAGGCAAGAGAAAGTGATATTTTAATGTAGCTTTGTTTATTTCCCTGTAATATACACACACTCACAATTTACCATTATTTTTAGGGACAATAGCCAGTGGAGATACCCACTGGCTGTCTGAAATAGGATAGATGAGCCCTACATTTAACAATTTATGCAGTTCATTTTTTACAATTTCTCTTAAAGTGGGGTTCATCCTCCTTTGTGGTTGTCTCACAGGTCTAGCATTTCCTTCTATATAGATATGATGAATGCATGTATCCGGGTGAATACCCCTCATGTATGTATATTACCAAGCAAATGTATCGAAATTTTTTCAATATCTAAACTAATTGTTTCTCTTGTTCAGGAGTTAAGGTATAATTGATGATTAAAGTTTTACCAGGAAAAATTTCAATTACCTTACCGCCACATTCAGTCATTGAATATGCAGGGAATGTGGACAAGAGGGATGAATATAATTCAACTAATGTACTATGTTCATAAAAGTTCTGCAGGTTAGCAATGATATCTATATTATGACTAGACCGCCCTTCCAAATTATGTGAAAAATCAGGGTTAGAAATACAACAATTTATCAGATTTTCCTTTGAGTTTTCCTTAAGGCTCATGGCTTGGGATGTTGTCAAAACTGGTTGGGTACATTCTGAATTATGTTCCTCTTCTTCAACCCAATGAGTATTTTCTGATCTTAAGAGGGGTTTAGAAAGAGGATACAAATTGATATGCTTAGTTTCATCTCCATGAGTGATGGTCATATTTCTAGACCTACACCCTATGTAGGCATCTGTCGTGGCTAAGCAAGGCCTCCCAAATATCAAAGGATTCCCTCCCAAGTTGGTTTTAGGTTGAAGAACATAAAAGTCTGCAGGATACTCCCAAGAATCCAATGAAATTACAATGTCTTCTAATACACCCTCTAGCTTTACCTTAGACCTGTCTGTTAATTCTAACATGGTAGGAGTAGGAAGTAAGTCAAAGGATCCTATGTGAGGTAATGTCTCCATTTTCATCACATTGATGGCTGCACTTAAATCAATTAAAGTGTTTCTTATCGAATACCCATTGATAAAGGTGGTAACCACATAGGGTTTTCATATTTCTCAGTAGCAAATACAGTGGACATAAGGCTTGCAAGTTTCCCACCTACTTGAATTGTGGAGGGCTCTTTCTTTTGTCTCCCTGGTTTCTTGGTACATAGTTCCCTCATTGTTTTATCATAAATAGGGATATCCCTAATTTCTTGCAGTAACGTGATCTTAATGCACACATTTTTCAGTTCAAACACATGATCGAACTCGGGTTGTTTTATTTCATCTCCAACCTCTCTAGAAAAGGAGGCTAGAGAATATGGGACAAGGAAGGTTCTTGTGACTTTGAAGTGGTTTGTTTTGTTGGTTCTGGTGTGTTTTCTCCTTCAGGTGTGTCCAGAGTTTCTTCCTCTATAATCTCTTCAATTTTTTTGGACTGAGTCATCACTTTTCTTGATATGAGTTTAATTTCCTACAACAACACAAGAAATTCCTATAGCAAAGGAACAAAAATTTCCTACAGAAGTTGTGGTTCAATACAATAGGTAGGAAAATTGGGATAAGTGACCACTCCAATATTGTGAGTAGGTTTGATGGTTTTATTGTTGGGATTGGACACTGGCTGGGTAGGAAGGTGTGTGGGATGAGGTTGATTTGGTGGGGCAGGCAACTGAAGTTGTCGTTGTTGTAGCTGAACCACTTTTTGCGGTATGGGTTGTGGTGAATAAAAATTCAGAGATGGAAAATTATGTGCGGCAGGGTAAGAAAATTTCCCCTACCAAGGTTTTTGTAGAGGCCAGCGCTACCAAGGCATTGGAATATTCCACATTTGATTATGAGTATAAGGAATTTGAAAATGTTGTTGTGACATAAATGCAGGACGTGGTTGCCATGGTTTTTTAGGTCCCATTTTATAGAGTGCATTGACAGGTCCTTGAACTTATAGATATTCTTCTTTAATCTTTGGAAGAGAAGGAAATTGATTAGTAGAATTCTTAGCTTCACAAATTCGGCATACCTCTATACTATCTATGGGACATTCCCTTAAGGGATGTTTCTTCCTGCATTTGGAGTAGAACACGGCCATGGACTTCTCCACTTCCTCCCGTTTCTTCTTAGCCTACAAAACATCCAATTGTGAACACAAAGTGCTAAGAATATGAGCCTTAAAATTTTCAAATAAATTACCCATTTCATCTCTGCTTACTCCATCTCCAGAAACTGGTTTGATAAGCTTGGAATAAGTGTCTCTTGATCCTCCTCCAAATTTATAATTTCCCCTTGAATAACATCAACACAAATCACACACATCATCATAACTTAGTTTTGATATATTACCTGCTCTCATCAAGTTCAAAACCTCCAGAAATTTTGGTCTGATTTCCTTGAAAAAAATTATTCTCTTGGTATCTTTACTGAGTTGATTCATCCTAGATCTCTGCATATTATATTGAAATATTTCCACCAAGTCCTCAATACTCTCCCCTTCCTTCTGAGTCATGCCAAACATTTCTTCCCTAAGGTCACTAGTTTTACAATAATCTTGATACTTCTTCAGGAACACCTTCTTCATTTCATCCCAGGTTGTAATGAAGTTTGAGCCCAACCCCATAAACCACCTGAGAGCTGAATCCTTTAATGTATTAGGAAACAACTTCATCTTCTGAGCATTGGAAGAATAGTTATAACTTATGCAAAATACATCAAATTCGAATAAGAAGGCGTCAGGGTCTTGACTAGAGATACCATGAAAGTTAGGCAAGGATGAGGGAGGAATGTTTTTCATCTGGGTAGTTCCACCAGTGTCCCTGATAGGAAATTAAAATGTGACCAGTTCCTTTTTCTTCTCATTATAGTCCCCATATGTGTTACCAGTACCCTCTAAATGAGCCATATCGGACCAGGAGAGAGTAGGATCCTTGTAAATTATAGATTCTTCTGAGTCAATGGTCCGAAAATTTGGTTCTTGAATAGGATTGATGAGGAATTCCTCTGTAGGATGACCACTGAGCATAGATGTTGACTTCCTTGTAAGAGTAGGTTCTAAATGGGCAGTAACATAATATTTTCTAATAAAATATTCTGTTGTGGAAGTATTAATCTTCTTAGGATCAACTACTAAGCTCCTTTCAGTATTGCAGACCTCCTATTTGGATTCTTCTTCCTTTGCTTCCTTGTTCCTTACATACTTCCTTGTTCTTGCCAGTTTATTAGTGAACGAAGTGGTTCTCACACCACCACCAAAAACATTTGGAAATATTGGACCCTTTTCATATATTATGCAAAAAACTAAAAATATCCTACTTACCAAACAACCAGGACATGGATTTGGATAATTCTGATCTCTGTAGGTGCGTAGGCCTTACCCCACGTCTTACCACTTTGACTCCTCAAGTCCTGAAAATATAAAACAACAGAAATAATACCAAAACAATTTCAGTATCATCCCTTAGCACCTCCCTAACAATGACGCCGAAATGTTTGGGAAAATTATAGACTTATAATTTTACAGACATAAATCATCAACCAAGGGTAGGTAAGCTTATGGGATGTTGCGCAAAATATATGTAGGCTAGTACCTTAAGTGATTCTCTAGTTAAACCATTCACACACATAGCTCTAATGTCTCATTTCCTCATCAACACTTAGGAGAAAAGGTTATGGAGCGGATTTAATCATCCCTCTACAACACCTAATATTGTTGATGTCAATCAGAAAAAGATAAGGGACCAAGAAAACAAAAATAAAATCAATTTAACATTCCATAACATAAATTAGAGTTTTATCAAATGATTCCCAACATCTTATCAAATAAAATTCACCATTTAACCATCATACACGTGCTGCTACAAATTAGAAAAGGAGAAATAATCAGTTGTGCAATAACTCTGTCAATTCATAAGAAATAATCAAAGAAACACAAATCTGTAACTAATGGAGTTGTGAGCAAAGGGGTCCCTGTAGAAATTATATAACTTATGTGTTATATGTCCAATATTCTCCTGATCTCACACTATTTTAACTTCATGCAAAATACAGAATCTATTCCACCATTGATCATTTGTGGAAATTAAATCAAGATTGCAATGCACACATGAAACAATAAAAATTCACACACATTAACACAGTTGTTTAACATGAAAGATTGAAGATGAAAACCAAAAATATCTGTATATAATATATGTCATAGAGATCATGTAACAATCCTCATACAAAGTTGATCATATCAAGCTCTCAGTACAATACAATCGCTACACACTAATCAAGAACAATCAGTAAAAATATTCACTGATTTTTTCCCTCCTGATAGCTTGCCTCTACTGCGCAATCCCTGCTAAAGAATGGCTCTGGATGAGTTCGAATTTCTCTAGCCTTGCTCACACAATCATCATTGGCATCTCCAATGAATGTGTGGTGCAAGCAATGCAACACTATAGTCACAACTGATAGTCACACTTGCTCTTTCACCAATCTCTCCATTGAGTCTCCACTGATCTGTTCTGCACTGTAGTTAACTATTGTCTCTGTCCAGTTAAATAATGAGTTATTATTTAGTGAATTAATTTAACTAATTAATTCAATCAACTCCATTGAAAGTATCAATCAGTTATAAATAGACACAATCAGTTCAACTGAGTTTAACTCCACAAGTGTAGTTAAAATAGAAACCAAATCCACCAACTACTTCTCCAACTCCACCAAACTCTGCCACTTGAGTTCTAACTGAAGTCCTCCATGCATGAACCAACAATAGCTCTAGGAATTGCTTAATTCCTTTAGCTAGCTGATCTGAACAATCTGTTAACTGAATGTTAGTGCTCCAAGAGAATAAGATAATGTTTAGAGTCCAAATATTATTAAGAGCTAATAATATCCGACATGTCTATTTTTAGATTGGCAGTCTAAAAATAGACTTCACCCAAAATGTCTAAAAATATAAGTCCATCTATTTTTCCAACTTGACCAACCATCCACAAATAGCATCCTGCAACTCATAGAATATGATCGACATGTGTAAAAATAGACATAGTCTAAAAATAGACTTTGTGCCAAAAATAGTCTGTGAGGCCCACTTAGTGAAGGCGACTCTTTTCACTAAGCTCATCATCTTATTGAATCTCAACACTCCCTCTCAACAAGATAGGGATTATATGCCACCCCGATCCTGTCTCTATGGTATTCAAATTTTCTCCTGGTGAGCACCTTCGTCAGAATATCTGCATCCTGATCTTCTGTAGGAATGTAAGAAAGCAACATTATCCTCTGTTGCACACAATCTTTGATATGATGGTAGTGGATGTCAATATGTTTAGATCTATCATGAAATACTGGATTAACCGAGAATTTAATGAAACTCTAATTATCACAATATATCACAGTAGGATGTAAATGAGAACCGAACAAACTGACCAGGATCTTCCTCATCCATATAGCCTCGCATGCAGCCAAACTTGCTGCCATGTACTCGGCCTCTGCTGAACTGAGTGCCATGGATATTTGTTTCCTGCTGTACCAAGAAACTATTGTAGATCCGATACTGAAAATCCCTCCAGATGTGCTCTTTCTGTCTGTAGGGCTTCCTGCCCAATCTGCATCCGTGAAGCCATGCAGCTTCACCTCATCCGACTGTCTGTACCACAATCCATACTCAGATGTGCCCCTAAGATACCTCATGACATGCTTGCCTGCCTTCCAAAAGAGCTTGGTAGGCTTCACCATCGCTTGTGGAAGCTGGTTCATAGCATAGCATATGTTCGGTCGTGTATTGACTAAATACATGAGCGAACCAACCAACTGTCGATAAACAATGGCATCCAATACCTCTGCTGATGTAGCATCTTCCTTCCTCCAACCACCAGGAAGAGGAGTGTCGATAGGCTTATAGCCTTGCATGTGAAACTTCTCCAGTAGCTCCCGGGTGTACTTGCCTTGAGACACAAACAATTCACCTTTCCACTGCCAAATTTCCAATCCTAGGAAATAATGAAGGAGGCCCAAGTCCTTCATCTCGAACTCCTTTTCAAGATCCTCAACCATAATCTGGTACAGGTTTGGATCCGCATCACTCTTGGCGAAACCAAGTTCGGTGAAATAACTATCTATCAGTGTGTACCAAGCACGAGGTGCTTGTTTCAGCCCATACAGCGCTCTTTTGAGCTTGCACGCATGCGACTCGCTGCTGAAGATTTCAAATCCTTCAGGCTGCTCAATGTACACCTCCTCCTCAATGATTCCACTGAGGAACGCAGTATTCACATCCATCTGATGAATGTGCCAACCCATCTGCGCTGATAGAGAAAGGATGGTCCGTATGGAAGAATACCTTGAGACAGGTGCAAAGGTTTCTTCATAGTCAATCCCCACGATCTGTGAGAAGCCTCGGGAAAAAAATCTTGCCTTATACTTCTCAACGCTCCCATCAGCAACTTGCTTCACTTTGTAGATCCATCTCGAACCTACCACCGATTTCCCTTCCGGCCTTGGGACAATCTCCCATGCACTGTTTCTGACAATCGAATCATACTCTTCCACCATGGCATCTACCCATGCGGGATCCTCCACAACTTCCTCGAACGAGGATGACTCCGTCACGATACTCTTGCTCATCAGAGCCATGTATCCAGTAAATCGGTCAGGTGACTGTCTCTATCTGCGTTGTGATGTACAAACTCCTAAATTCTGCACTGCATCAAGATTCAGTCGCTCAGCTTCTGTAGTGTGCTTTTTCC
This sequence comes from Pinus albicaulis, assembly GCA_034641835.2. Taxonomy (NCBI): domain Eukaryota; kingdom Viridiplantae; phylum Streptophyta; class Pinopsida; order Pinales; family Pinaceae; genus Pinus; species Pinus albicaulis. Next base: position 1,161,150,029 of record CM076582.1, read on the forward strand.
CTCTGATGTTTGGCCCTGTATGAGTGGTTTCTTCCACTCCATGAACCTCCTCTTGTGGCTGATCCACATCTTGAGGCTCATCTTTAGGAACAAGTAGCTCCTCCTCTGCATGCAAGTGTAGCTCCCTCTCAAGCGACAACTTCATGGATTTCTCCTCATGAAATTTGGTATCCCGTCGCACGACAGTCATCTGACTGTCTGACAAATACACACGATAATTGTGGGGTGTTTTTGTGTACCCCAAAAATATCCCAACCTTTGCAGTCGGCTCTAGCTTCTTCCTGGCATCCTTCGTCACATGAATGTAAACAGGTGAGCCAAAAATCTTCAAATGAGAAATATGAGGCTTCTTACCAGAAAATGCCTCTTCGAGTGTACTCATGCCAAGTACTCTATGATGACAACGGTTTTGCACATAAACCGCAGTGTTGCATGCCTTAGCCCACAAGTGTATGGGAAGGCCTTGATCATGAAACATCGCCCGTGCAACACCCACGATCGTTCTGTTCTTCCTCTCAACGACCCCATTTTGCTGTGGGTTATGAGGCGCTATGAGTTCTCTTCGAATTCCTTCTTTGCTACAGAAGTCTTTGAATTTTCTAGAGATGTATTCACCACCATTATTGCTCCGGAGAGCTTTCACTTGCTTCCCTGACTCTTTCTCAACCAGCGCCTTGAACTCACAGAACTTTGAGTATGTATTGCTCTTCTTCTGCATGAAGAAGATCCAACACTTACGAGAAAAGTCATCAAAAAATATCACATAATACCTGTGCTTTGCTATTGAAGCAACCGAGAAAGGTCCACACACGTCTGTGTGAATTCTCTCAAGGATCGTCAAAGCAGGACTATCCTTCTCATGAAAAGTGGTATTCAAAATTTTTCCCAAAGTACATCCCTTGCACTGATCTGACTGCGCAAGTGTACCTTTGGGAAGCCCGGTAGAAATCTACTGCAAAATTTTCAAAGCACCATGGTGAAGATGGCCTAATCTCCTATGCCACAATTCGCCCTTATCTCGGCTCACCACTCCTTCTGCTTTGCCTGCCATTGCAGTGCAACCATATACCTGCAATTGATAAATATTCTTAACTCGAATCCCTATCCTCTTGGTTTGACCAGTTGTTTTATGGCGTAGGAAAGATTTTCCCTCGCTAAAAACAACATCATAACCCTTGTCTTCCATCATCGCCACGGAGATCAGATTCTTATTCAATCCTGGAACATGCATGACATCCTTCAAGATGAAAGGTTTATCGCACTCCCTCTCAAAGGAAATGGTCCCGATACCAGTCGCACTGTATCTACCATCATCACCCATCTCGATGTGCACTCCAATATCCTTTTCCTCCAGATCACTAAACACATATTTGTCTCCGGTCATATGGAAAGACGCACCACTGTCAAGAAACCACACTGATCCCATCACACTTGAAACCAAGCATGCGATCAAAGAAAAGTCGAGCTCAAATTGCGAGGCTAAGGCCTCTCCTACTGCAGAACCAACAACGCTCTTATTATTCTTCTTCTATGGGAAATTAGTGGCAAAATGCCCATGCTGGTGACAGTGAAAACACTTCACCTTTTACAAATCATGCTTCTTGCCTTTAGCTTTGGATTTGGAAAATTTCTTCCCTTTTCCTTTCCGAGCTTTGGCAGCCAAAGTGAAATTTTCTTCATATTCATTCTTCGATGAAGACCCATCCATGGTAGCCCGCCTTATCTCCTCCTGCACAAGATCCGACCAAAGTCGCTCCCATCCTGGCAGTTTCTCCCATCCATTGACAGAGTCTTCGTAGCTATGCCAAATCTTCGGAAGCCCAAGGAGAGCCAAGCTCACCAAGTCTTCTTCATCAACAGTAACCCCCACACATCCTAGCTCATCCTTGTAGTGGACAAACTTCGTGAGGTATTTTGGAATACTGTCGCCTTTCTCCATTTTTATTTTTCTGAGCTTGTCTTTAAGCGCCAACTTCCTCTGGTCACTTCTGCTTTGGAACAAGTCTGTCAGAGCCTTCCACATTAAGAATGTAGTGGCTTTCCTATGAAAGCTAGACACAATGTGGTCCTTCACACCTTCCAACAGAATCCTTCGACACTTTGCTACCTTCTTTTGCCATGCGTCAAGTGTGGCTGCATCACTAGAAGCAGGCTTCGGAATATCAACATCTATGAACTCCTTCAACCCATTATCATCCAGCACCACCTCCATCCTATAATTCCATTATATGTAATTCGAGCTGCCCTCAAGGGCATACTCCAATCGCAATCCATTGAAAGACATTTCAATGAATGCTCAACTTCGACACCAAGAAAACACTGTAGCAAATTCGAATTCCACCAGCACAAAACTCAACCGCTTCAATAATTGCAATCTCCTCCAATGATCAACACTGCTCTGATACCATGTAGAAATTATATAACTTATGTGTTATATGTCCAATATTCTCTTGATCTCACATTATTTTAACTTCATGCAAAATACAGAATCTATTCCACCATTGATCATTTGCGGAAATTAAATCAAGATTGCAATGCACACATGAAACAATAAAAATTCACACACATTAACACAGTTGTTTAACGGGAAAGCCTGAAGCTAAAAACCCCAACTATCTATATATAATATATGTCATAGAGATCATGTAACAATCCTCATACAAAGCTGATCATATCAAGCTCTCAGTACAATACAATCGCTACACACTAATCAAGAACAATCAGCAAAAATATGCACTGATTTTTGCCCTCCTGATAGCCTGCCTCTACTGCACAATCCCTGCTAAAGAATGGCTCTGGATGAGTTCAAATTGCTTCAGCCTTACTCACGCAATCCTCATTGGCATCTCCAATGAATGTGTGGTGCATCCAATGCAACACTATAGTCACAACTGATAGTCACACTTTCTCTTTCACCAATCTCTCCATTGAGTCTCCACTGATATGTTCTGCACTGTAGTTAACTATTGTCTCTGTCCAGTTAAATAATGAGTTATTATTTAGTGAATTAATTTAATTAATTAATTCACTCAACTCCACTGAAAGTATCAATCAGTTAGAAATAGACACAATCAGTTCAACTGAGTTTAACTCCACAAGTGTAGTTAAACTAGAAACCAACTCCACCAACTACTTCTCCAACTCCACCAAACTCTGCCACTTGAGTTCTAACTGAAGTCCTCCATGGATGAACCACCAGTAGCTCTAGGAATTGTGTAATTCCTTCAGCTAGCTGATCTGAACAATCTATTAACTAAATTTCAGTGCTCCAAGAGAATAAGATAATGTTTAGAGTCGAAATATTATTAAGAGCTAATAATATCCGACATGTCTATTTTTAGACTGGCAGTCTAAAAGTAGACTTCGCCCAAAATGTCTAAAAATAGAAGTCCATCTATTTTTCCAACTTGGCCAACCATCCACAAATAGCATCCTGCAACTCATAGAATATGATCGACATGTCTAAAAATAGACTTTGCGCCAAAAATAGCTTGCGGGGCCCACCTAGTGAAGGCGACTCTTTTCACTAAGCTCATCATCTTGTTGAATCTCAATAGTCCCTCCCTTATTCACCACCCCTCTTGCTATTAAATGAGTTTACACAATAAGATCAACATAACATGTAACTTTGTATTAATCTGGAAAAGTATTACAGTGATATAAAAGTCTGATATGTCCAACCTCCTTTGCAAATAAAATATAACATTATTTATACAATTACAGAGGCATAAGCTTGCCCAAATTAGGAAAAATATTGTGTTGCAACTGTTTACTAATAATAACTGGTCAGGACAACAAAAATAACTCTGCTGAGTTTGATCCATGACTGAAAGCATAGATCAAACTGATTTTGTTGAGTTGCTGGAGTTTTTTCCTAATACGACCATCGATAAGAGAACCAAAGATATGGGTGGTTTTGATGACAGTTTCGAGGCGGCCAATAGGACATCACCCATGTAGGTGGATTTCCTAATAAAACTCATGTTCCCATTCTACTTGATATTAACTGGAACATACTCAACCACTGATACTACTGTAGGAAATCTGAGCGATTACGGGAAATCCACATCTACAGGAAATCGTGAGATGTTTGCAGGAAATCAACGAATCACAGGATGTCTACAGGAGACCGTGGAGTTTCTTCGAAAGTGATTAGTCTGCATAATATTTAGTCAATTGATCTTGAAATTTGTAGATAATTCGATTAGGCAACACTTAGCTTCAAAAATACTTAAGAACAAGGTAAAATGATAATTTTTAAGATAATTTGCATACCTCAAGCTCACACCACCCTTTTGGGAAAAACATAAGTAATATGACAAAATGAGAGTAAATAAGGGTCAAAAAGAGTTCAAAAAGGGGGAAATAAAGGCCTAGAAAATCATCAAAATTGAGCAAAATCGAGACTCAACATGCCCATCCCTCTGAACCAAGAGAATCTGAAATGGTGATGAGAGTGTAGAAAAATGATCATTCCGCAGCCACAAGAACCAAAGAAACATGATATCTATTAGTTCAAGGCCATAAGAGCTAAGCGAGTAGTAGTATTGAAGTTTGATTAAACAATATTTAAGCTGAAGATCTCAAAGTCGGAGGAGGGATTAATTCATTTATTACATGTTTTTGTAAGATTCAAATGAAATTGCACATGCTAATAAAGTATTTCGACCTTTAAATCACATTCGACCTTTTCTTTGTTCATTATGAATTTGTGATTATGGTGATGTAAACCCAATTAGGCTATTTGCACAATAGTTGGGCTGTGTAGAGGTAAATTAATAATTATATCGATTTAAGAAATTATTCTTAAAAAAAGTTGATATAATATATAATAAAGGTAAAGAAAAAAAGGAAATTTAAAATGATGAAATGTAAACCATTATTGTAATTAAAATCTTAAAATAAAGGATTAAAATAAAATGTTTATATATATGTTAAATATTAAATATATTAAAAAAAAAAATCATATAATAAAATTATTATAGATTTATCTATTTAGGGTTTAATCTTTTGAACCCTTGGTTGAACTTAGAGGGGGCGGAGGGGGGGGGGGGTGGGTGTGGGGGGTGAATCAGTTTAATGCACTCATGGTCTTGTAAAACTTTCTTTTACACTTATTTACATCTTCAATTCATGATCAACTTAATATAAAATGGAACAACAATTTTAATAATTGAGCAACTGGTATTAAGAAGATTAAATACAGAATATCAACACATAATCATCATGCACATAGAAAACAGATATAAGTGGAAACCCATAAGGGAGAAAACCACATCTTATTATTGTTGTGATGCAAAGGCAAGCTCCAACTCCCATCTATTTTCTGCAGGCTACAACCTACAGGAGGCTCCTACCTCAGCCAGCTACAACTGGACATCTATCAAGCTATAACTTGATATGGAAGCACCAACTTCCTCATTGTCCAATAAAATCATATGCTGATTTACCTGGATATCAGCTTTGTTTTTCTCCTTCTTTACTGCTATCCTTCTAGCCTTCAAATTTGCTTTATATCATCTTTGGATCTTCATAACTCCTCTCTCTGCTCCTTCTTCTTACATTCTCTCACCTGTTTCTCCATTCTCTCACCTCTTATGCATATGCTGGTAACATTATTTATAGAGATCACCTCATAACTGTTTGCATTCCACAAGGAATTCAAAATGAACAAGTATGATTCTTTTCCTTCCCCCTTCTCATTTTCTTGTCCAACACATTCAAAATAATATAACAGAATGTATATATTTGTGTATTACAATGGAGTTTTCTTTGCCTACGGAGACTTGCCTTTGCATCACATACAATAAAAACAATTAAATCATTTACATTTACAGATACAATAATATATTTCAATTCAGCTCTTGGTTTGCCATATATTTTTCTTTTCTGCTGCTGTCAGAGTCGTTTCGGTTTCTGCTATTACATTCAAAACAGTTCTGCATAACTGTCATTTTGGCCTAACTCGACCCAGTTGTTGTGTTTCCAATAGTGCCACTATATTCTTCTTTTCCCGACTCTGCCTCTTTTTCTCATGCCCACAGCGTTCAAACTTCACCGCTCTTCTAAACACTCGGTTCTGCCTTTTTCTCTGTGTCAGGTCCTTACCCGAGCCTTTCTACCCGCATTCATACTTTCCTTTTTGTTTTACGTTATAAGCCTCCTTTTGCTCTTCAAGACGATTTACAAAGGAAGACCACATATTTCGGACTTGAAAAGACCTTTAGGTTTCGACTTTGATCTTCATCACGTCCGCTCTCTTTATCGCACTTTGGCGATTCAGATATCCCATGTGCCTTTGTCCATTTGATCTCCCGATATGTGATATGCGAAGGGTCCCACCAGGCTGTATCTCGGCATTTCGGCTATTTCTCTTTTTCTTCGTTTCTTTGTTGCTCTTTCATCCTCCCGATGCGATTTCTCAAAGGGAAACCTTATGCCTTCGGATTTGAAATCCTTTAGACTTTTGATTTGATGTTGCATCGCATCCGGTATTCTTATCACATTTCGCATTTTGGCGATAATCCTTGCTCTTACGATCTTCACCTCTCCGATCTTGCGGTTTGCGATATGTGGGCCAGGTCCATGTCATCGTGCTACATCACCTTGCCACATCATCTCCATGTCATTGCCACATCATCTTGATTTATTTGTGATTTGTGGGGTCAGGTCCATGTCAGCTGCCACTTCACTTGCCACGTCATCGCCACATCATCATATCGCACTTCACATTTTCTATGACCACTGTGTTTGTGAGACTTTTCTCCTGCCCCGATTGCAATATGTGATGGTAATATCGCATCGCAATATCGGTATTTCAACTGTTCTTTATTATATGGCTCCTTTTCTTTCCGATGCGATTTACAAAGGGAAATCACATACACCCGGACTTGAAATCTCTTAAATAATAGTTCTGAGCTGCATCACATCCGGCCCTTTCATTGCACTTCGGCGTTTATGAGAGCTATCTCTTCTGAGCTTTGCGATCTGTGATATGCGATGAACTTCGCATCGCCAATTCGCATCGCATTGCCACTTCGCATCACCACTTCACATCGCTGATTCACATCACAAATTATATAACTTACGAATTCTTATCACATAAGCATCGCCGATTGCGATATGCGATAGCATCGCATCACATCCATCGCATCACATCTATCCATCACATCACAAATTCTATAGGTTTATTACCTGACTTAACATAAGTCATAAATACAATATAACTTGCCCTTCCATACTTTGGTTTAAACACAAGATATCAATATTACAATATATATCTAGGCCCACATATTTCCTGACAGTCAATCTCACTTTTCAAAAACAATATGGTTATAAACCATGATAAACCCAATGGTAATAAATTCATATGCGGAAGCTTTTATATCATTTTTTTTTTAAATTAAACAAACCATAATAAAAACCCGTTCATTTATCTTCTGACTATACCAAATCGACTTTGGATAAATATTCCAAAGTACCAACATGTATTAACATTGGCCCACATCTGTCAACTATCACGCCTTGGTTTAATCGTATTTATGAGTTTACTTTGGTTAAAACCAAAAGCACCAAAATAATATTATATTCGAGTCCCACAACATATACAATGTACATATTCATTTGTGCAGTCCAATCTCCGTTGTCCATTTAACTGCTCCAGATCCGACGAACATCGCTCGACATCGCGCTCTAAATAGCACGATGGGTAAAAATTTAGAACTTACACAAAATTAGTCGTTTTTAATTGCCACGCATCGGCCCACGACTACTATTGCGTTCACTCCAGCAATTACCATTTACCATCTTTGATCTATGTGAAAACCACTGGTTGGTTTTCAAAACCATCCACTGTTCTCCTTTACTCCATCGTTCTGTTTTCATTTAACTCGGGTTTCTAAATAGAACTATGGTTCCAACTTGAAAGAATTCCACCACGGCTATGCCATACATCTTTAGTTTTAATGATATCAACCAGTCTTCAAACCCTTTCTGGCATTCATTCCACACATGGCTTTAACCTCTATTATTCATTTTCTATGGTTTTATAATCATTTATAAATACAATAAAGCCCTCAAATGTGATTTCAAGCTCTAGATCTCCTTCACTATGTATACACAACAGAATGTGTAATATCTCCTTAAAAAAAAACTTCTTCCTATCTAAACCCTTCTCTTGTAGCCTTTGCCACTTTACTTTCTTTCTATGCAACAATTCCATCTGAATCTGATCTGCTCCCTTGTCTTGGTGCTGCTCCTTTGTGCTCCTTTGCCATCAATGAAAATATTTCCAACAGTCTCCCCCTTTGGCATTGATGGAAATATTCCAATGCTTCCTCTAGGATTTCCTCTGCTTGCTTTTCAGAAGACTTCTTTTACTTGCTTTTCCTCCCCCTTTGACATCAATGACAAAGGGTTGCACATTTCCCAATGTAGTTTCGATATTTTCATTTCCTCTAATCTTGAGGACCTGTTCCATGCACTGCTCCATTGTTCTAGCTATTTTATTACAATTTATTGACTGCTCTCCCCTTGGAGTGATGCTTTCTTATCGGATATTGACTATCACTTGTCTTTTGCATTGATCCTGTTTCTTGTATGCAACCCTTATTATTATTTTTTGTTTTTTTTTTCTTAATCATATCAGAGAGTAACATATGTGGAAAATACCCCTAGTTTGTCTCTTAGATATTCAAATGGTTCTTTAGCAAGAGGTTTTTTGAATATGTCTGCTATTTATTCCTTTGTTGGTACGTATTCCAACTTCACCAATTTCTGTGCTACTTATTCTCTGAGGAAGTGGTAATTTATTGGGATGTGGTTTGTTTTTGAATGAAGTATAGGATTTTTTGATATACTTATTGCACTTGTATTGTGACATTTGATAGAAATGGGTTCATCAATGCTTACCTTCATGTCTTGAAGAGTTTGTTTCATCCACATTACTTGTGTGCAACATGTAGTTGCTACTATGTATTATGCTTCTGTTGTAGATAGAGAGATAGAAGTTTGCTTCTTGCTTAGCCATGCCACTAGATTTTTTCCCAAATAAAATGCACCCCCAATTGTGCTTTTCCTGTCATCCACACAGCTGGCCCAATCTGCATCTGTGTATGTTGTCAATGTGAAGCTTTTTCCTTTTGGATACCATAGGCCATAATGTGAATTTCCTTGTAGATATCTAAATATTCTCTTGATTGCAAGTAAATGATTTTGTTTTGGTGCTGCTTGATATCTTGCCATAAGTCCTACTGCCAAAAAAATGTCTAGTCTAGAAGCAGTTAGGTATAACAGACTTCCTATCATGGATCTGCAAATTTTTTGATCTATATCTATTGATCCATCATTAGCACATAGTTTGCATCCAGTGATCATGGGAGTTGACACAGGTATGCAGTCTTCCATTTGAAACCTTTTCAACATTTCTCTTAAGTATTTTTCTTGCGAAAAGAATATTCTTGTGTTCTTTTGTTGAATTTGAAGTCCTAAATAGAAGGTGAGCTCTCCAATCATTGACATCTCAAACTCTGATTTCATTTCTTTAGCAAATCCTTTTGCTAACTCATCTTTGTTGCTACCAGACATGATGTCATCTACATACACTACTACAATTAAGAGTTCATTTTCATTAGCCTTTATGTACAAATTGTTGTCTACTCCTCCTTTCTTGAACCCTTGTTTTTGTAAGTATTTGTCCAACCTTGAATACCATGCACGAGGAGCATGTTTCAGACCATATAAGGCTTTCTTTAATCTGCACACATAGTCATGTTTATATGTTAATGAGAATCCTTTAGGTTGTTCCATGTAGAATTCTTCCTCTAAGTATCCATTCAGGAAGGCAGACTTCACATCCATTTGGTATACCCTGAAATCATGATAGCATGCAAAGGCAAAAAACATTCTGATTGCTTCCATTCTGGCTACAGGGGCAAAGGTTTCATCATAGTCAAGTCCTTAAATTTGAGAATACCCCTTGCATACAAGTCTGGCTTTATTTCTGATTACCTTCCCTTGTTCATTCATCTTATTCTTGAATATCTAATGACATTTTTCCCAGTGGGTCTTGGAATTAACTCCCAGGTATTTTTCTGCTCAATTTGGTCTAGTTCTTCATTCATAGCATTTACCCAGTTTTTGTCTTTGCTGGCTTCTTCGAACTTCTTTGGCTCTATTTGAGATAGCATGGCTAGGTATACTTCTTCTGTCTGTTCAACAAGTTGTCTTCTTGTCTGGACTCCCACACTCTTGTCCCCAATGATTTGATCTTCTGGATGGTTCTTTTGAGTGTGTCTTGAGGGACCTTTTGAGTTTAATTCAATATCTTCTGTTGTCTTGCTATGTTCATCATTATCTTGGTTTTCAACTTCATGATCATCTAGAGGATTGGCGCAGCTTGTGCTTCTTGTTCTATTTGGTAGATCTTCATAAAATCTTACATCAATGCTTTCCACAATTTTGTGCAGTCTTTTGTTGTAGCACCTGTAACCCTTACTCTTGGATGCATATCCTAAAAGTATTCCTTCATCAGCTCTTGCATCAAACTTTCCCAGTTTTTCATCATTATTTTTTATGTAACACTTTCTTCCAAAGACTCTAAAATGCTTGATTGATGTTGGTTTACCATGCCATAATTCGTAAGGAGTCTTGTCACAATTTGGTCTTAGATGAGCTTTGTTGAGAATGTGAACAACTGTGTGTATTGCTTCTGCCCAGTAGGTTTGGGGAATGTTACTTTCTTGCATCATAACTCTGGAAATTTGTTGTACTGACCCGTTTTGCCTCTCTGCCACTCCATTCTGTTGAGGTGTACCTGCAATTGTAAACTGTTGTTTTATCCCATGCTCATTGCATAGGTCTGCAAAATCATAGTCTGTGAATTCAATGATCTGATGTCCTTTAGCTTGCATCCTGTTTTATTTTCTTCCAATGCCTTGAATATCTTGAATTTCTCAAGTGCTTCAGATTTATATTTGAGAAATTCTACTCTCGTCAATCTGGAAAAATAATCTATTATCAGCGTGAAATAAGATTCTCTACTTGGTGCTTTAGTTCTTGAAGGTCCACACAGGTCCATGTGTACAAGCTGAAGAGTCTGACTTGTAGATAGTATCTCTTTGGTCTTGAAAGATATGCGGGTTTGCTTGCCTAGTTGACAGGATTTACATATGGTATTTGAAGGCTTCTTTATTGCTGGCATGTCTTTGACTCCATTCTTCTTGCTCAGACTGATGATGTGGTCAAAGTTTAGGTGTCCTGGTCTTCTATGCCATAACCATGATTCATCAAGTTTGCTTATGTGGCATGCTTCATTCTCTTCTTCCACTATATAGACATTAATTTATGTTCTAACACCTTTGATCAAGGTCTTTCCTGTGGTGCTTGATCTTACCTCACAATCTTGGGCTCTAAAAAGGACCTCACAACCTTTGTCACACATTTGACTGACGCTTAGCAGATTGGCTTTCAGCCCATCCACAAATAGTACATCTTGAGCGTTTCCTCTTCCATTATTCAAACTGACTGAGCCTTTTCCTTTGATTTTCCCTGCTTTATCATTGCCGAATGTTACATTGCCAGATTTCTTTTCATCAAAGGTTACAAACTTGCTTCGATCTCTAGTCATATTCTTTGAACATCCATTGTCCAAATACCATTGGCTTTTCTAATCTTGGGATATTAGAGCCAGGGCACACTTATTCAACTTCTTTTTCCACTGCAGGCAGCTATTTGTTTGGCACCTTTTCTGAGAAGATGGACCACATTCTTTGAGATGACATTTGGAATACATGTGTCCTATTTGATGGCATACAAAGCATTTTATTATATTTTTAAATGGATTATGTGTACGAGTGAACTCTCCATTGTTCATAAATCTCCTTGGGGTTTTAAGCATCAGTATTTGTCCATACGTTCTGCACTCCATGGCTTTATGGCCGAACCCCTTACAACAAAAACAATACCCATGGAAACGATTAGTGTACCTGGTGTAGGGTTGTCCTCTCCATTTGTTTGTTTGAGGTAGTGTTTTAAATTTCTACATCTTTTGCTGGTTGAAATAGATTATCTTTGTCTGACAGTATGCAGCAATATGTCCCAGTTTGTGACAGGAAAAAAAAGTGACATTTCTCATAGGAGGAAAGAATTTCCTTTGAGATCTTCTGAGCTTGTTCAATTGGTCTTCAGGAACAATTGAGATTTTTGCAACTGCTAGCTTCTTCCTCTCATTCTTTGTCTCTTGATGTTGCTTCTTGTTTCTGTTTTTTTCATCACACATCAAGTTCTTGCTGGATTCTGCTTCTGTGGTTCCTTTTTGAGTTGTTTCATTATCCTTTACAACTTTTACAAAAATGATATTCTTGTTATCTTCTACCTTGGATTTATTGGTTTCTCCTTCATATCCTATCCCAGCCTTTATGAGAGGAGACCTTTGAGCATTTAGAATCTTGTCCATCTGTTCAGCACTTGTCATTTGAGGAGTGTTCATTGACAATTCCCTTTGGGTTTTTTCTAGTTTCTTTCTCAAGCATACCACTTCTTCTTCCAATTTCTCTTGCTTCTGAATTTTATCCTCAATTTTATTTAGTAGAGTGCCTTCCACCTTCTTAGCTTCTTCAATTTTTACTTTCAACTGACTGAGGTATTCTGAAGTTGGTTCTTCTTTTAAATATTTGAGGAGAATATCTTTCTATTTTTTTCACTTTAGTTAAGTCTGTCAATTTCCTCCAGGGCACTTCTTAGTTCCCCCTCAAGATCTACCTCACATTCTTCCTCCTCTTCTAAAATGAATCCTTCTGATTCTTCTTTGGCCATCAACACAAATTCAGAGTTTCCTTCTTCATTTGAGGATTCATCTGAGTTTTCAAATGCACTGTTATCTTGCTGAGCATAAAATTATCTTCTATTGAATCTCTTCCCTTTCTGCCAGTTATTTGTTTTGGTTTTCTTTGTCTCTTGAGTCTGATTCTTTGTTTTCTTATGAGGGCACTTAGATGCATAGTGCCAAACTCTTCCACAGTTAAAGAATTTAAATGGAAGTTTACCTTTATAATTTCCTGAGCCTCTATCCAATCTTCTAACAAATTTGGCCTCTTCTTCATCAGAGCAGGAGCATGTATCTTCTTTTTCTTCTTTTCTCTTCTCTGTCTTAAAGGCTACCTCCCTCATGTTTGACTTCCTCTGTGGAAGTCTCATCTCATAGGCTGTTAAGTTTCCAAGTAATTGGTTCATGGTCAATGTTTCCCAGTCAGCTATTTCTTCTATGGCAGAAACCTTTGGGTTAAAACTAGATGGTAAAGATCTCAATATCTTTTGAACAATTACACATTCTCTAATGGTTTCTCCTAGATATTTCATGTTATTCACAATTTCTACAACCCTTAAGAAGAAACTAGCAACATCTTCTTCTTCATTCATTTTTATATTTTCAAACTGGGCTCTATAGATTTGAAGCTTGGCAGCCTTCACCTTTTTATCTCCCTCATGGATACTTTCTATTGTATCCCATATTTCTTTGGTAGTCTTGTTGTGCATTACTTTGATAAATTCTGCCTCACACAGACCACTTAAGAGAGAATTCATGGCTTTGGAATTAGATATAAAATCTTGTTTGGCTTCTTTCTCTGTGTTAGACTCCTTTGGGGCATATCCCAAATCCACAACACCCCAAAATTCTATTCCTAGAGACATTATGTACGTCCTCATTCTTATTTTCCAGAAGGCATAATTTGTGCCAATAAACAAAGGGGCTTTATTTGTTGAGCATCCTTCTAGACTAGCCATCTTGGGGACCAAGGATCTCCTTCCAGTTGTTAAACTAATACCGAAGGAACTTGGGCTATGATACCAATTGTTGAACCCTTGGTTGAACTGAGAGGGAGGGGGGGTGGTGAATCAGTTTAATGCAGTCATGGTCTTGTAAAACTTTCTTTTACACTTATTTGTATCTTCAATTCGTGATCAACTTAATATACAATGGAACAAAAATTTTAATAAGTGAGTAGCAGGTATTAATCAGATTAAATACAAAATATCAACACATAATCGTCATGCACATAGAAAATAGATATAAGTGGAAACCCATAAGGGAGAAAACCACATCTTATTATTGTTGTGATGCAAAGTCAAGCTCCAACTCCCATCTATTTTCTGCAGGCTACAACCTACAGGAGGCTCCTACCTCAGCCATCTACAAATGGACATCTATCAAGCTATAACTTGATATGGAAGCACCAACTTCCTCACTGTACAATTAAATCATATGCTGATTTACCTGGATATCAGCTCTGTTTTTCTCCTTCTTTACTGTTGTCCTTCCAGCCTTCAAATTTTCTTTATATCATCTCTGGATCTTCACAAATCCTCTCTCTGCTCCTTATTCTTCTTAAATTCTCTCACCTCTTATGCATATGCTGGTAACATTATTTATAGAGATTACCTCATAACTATTTGCATTCCACAGGGAATTCAAAATGAACAGGTATGACTCTTTGCCTTCCCCCTTCTCATTTTCTTGTCCAACACATTTAGAATAATATGACATAATGTATATATTTGTGTATTACAGTGGAGTTTTGCTTTGCCTATGGAGACTTGCCTTTGCATCACATACAATAAAAATAATTAAATCATTTACATTTACAAATACAATAATATATTTCAATTCAGCCCTTTCAGCTCTTGGTTCGCCATATATTTGTCTTTTCTGCTGCTGCCAGAGTTGTTTCGGTTTCTGCTATTACATTCAACACAGTTCTGCATAACTGTCATTTTGGCCTAACTCGACCTAGCTGTTGTGTTTCCAGTAGTGCCACTATATTATTGTTTTCTTGACTCTGCCTCTTTTTCTTGTGCCCACAACTTTCAACCTTCACCGCTCTTATAAACACTCGGTTCTGCCTTTTTCTCTATGTCGAGTCCTTACCCGAGCCTTTCTACCCGCATTCATACTTTCCTTTTGTTTTATGTTATAATCCTCCTTTTGCTCTCAGAAACGATTTACGAAGGAAGACCACATATTTCGGAATTGAAAATACCTTTAGGTTTTGGCTTTGATCTTCATCGCGTCTGCTCTCTTTATCGCACTTTGATGATTCAGATATCCCATGTGCCTTCATCCATTTGATCTCCTGATATGCAATATGCGAAGGGTCCCACCAGGCTGTATCTCAGCGTTTCGGTTATTTCTCTTTTTCTTCATTTCTTTGTTGCTCTTTCATCCTCCCGATGCGATTTATCAAAGGGAAACCTTATGCCTTCGGATTTGAAATACTTTAGAATTTTGCTTTGATGTTGCATCGCATCCGGTATTCTTATCACATTTCGCATTTCGGCGATAATCCTTGCTCTTACGATCTTCACCTCTCCGATCTTGCGATTTGCGATATGCGAGCCAGGTCCATGTCATTGTGCCACGTCACCTTGCCACATCATCACCACGTCACTGCCACATCATCTTGATTTATTTGCAATTTGTGGGGTTAGGTCCATGTCAGTTGCCACGTCACTTCCCATGTCATCATATCGCACTTCGCATTTTCTGTGACCACTGTGTTTGTGCGATTTTTCTCCTGCCCCGATTGCGAAATGCGATGGTAATATCGCTTCGCAATATCGGCTATCGCAATATCGGTATTTCAAACGTTCTTTGCTATATGGCTCCTTTTATTTTCGATGTAATTTACAAAGGGAAATCACATACACTCAGACTTGAAATCTCTTAAATAATAGTTTTGAACTGCATCACATCCAGCCCTTTCATCACACTTCGGCGTTTATGAGAGCTATCTCTTTTGAGCTTTGCGATCTGTGGTATGCGATGAAATTTTCATCGCCGATTTGCATCACCACTTTGCATCGCATCGCCACTTCGCATCGCCGATTCGCATCGCAAATTCTATAACTTACGAATTCTTATCACATAAGCATCGACGATTGCGATATGCGATAGCATTGCATCGCATCTATCTATCGCATCAAAAATTCTATAGGTTTATTACCCGATTTAACATAAGTCATAAATACAATATAACTTTCCCTTCCATACTTTGGTTTAAACACAAGATATCAATATTACAATATATATCCGAGCCCATAGATTTCGTGACGGTCAATCTCACTTTTCAAAAACAATATTGTTATAAACCATGATAAACCCAATGGTAATAACTTCATATGCGAAAGCTTTTATATCATTTTTTTTTATAATAAACCATGATAAAAACCCGTTCATTTATCTTCTGACTATACCAAATCGACTTTGGATAAATATTCCAAAGTACCAACATGTTTTAACATTGGCCCACATCTGTCAACTATCACACCTTGGTTTAATTGTATTTATGAGTTTACTTTGGTTAAAATCCAAAGCACCAAAATAATATTATATTCGGGTCCCACAGCATATACAACTTACATATTCATTTGTGCAGTCCAATCTCCGTCGTCCATTTAACTGCTCTAGATCCGACAAACATCCCTCGACATCGCGCTCCAAATAGCACGATGGGTAAAAATTTAGAACTTATGCGAAATTAGTGGTTTTTAATTGCCACACGTCGGCCCACGACCACTATTGCGTTCACTCCAGCAATTATCGCTTACCATCTTTGAGCTATGCGAAAACCACTGGTTGGTTTTCGAAACCATCCACTGTTCTCCTTTACTCCATTGTTCTGTTTTCATTTAACTCGGGTTTCTAAACAAAACTATGGTTCCAACTTGAAATAATTCCACCATGGCTACGCCTTACATCTTCTGTTTTAATGATATCAACCAGTCTTCAAACCCTTTATGGCATTCATTCCGCATATGGCTTTAACCTCTATTATTCATTTTCTATGGTTTTATAATCGTTTATAAATACACTAAAGCCCTCAAATGTGACTTCAAGCTCTGGATCTCCTTCACTATGTATACACAACAGAATGTGTAATATCTCCTTCAAAAAAAACTTCTTCCTGTCTAAACCCTCCTCTTGTAGCCTCTCCCACTTTACTTTCTTTCTCTGCAACAATTCCATCTGAATCTGATCTGTCTAAATTTGATCTGCTCCCTTGTCTTGGTGCTACTCCTCTGTGCTCCTTTGCCATCAATGACAATATTTCCAACATAATCTTGGAAAATTTGAATTCTTTTTCCTTGTTTCTGATTTATGATGTAATGCGGTTGTGTATGTGATTTATTATTAATGTGGTTGTGCTAGTATTAATGTAACTAATATTATCAACGTGGATCCTAACTACTCACACTATTTCTGATTGACTAATTTTATAATTAAATATTAAATAAATATTAGAAATAATTACTAAATTTAAATTTTCTAATTAAATATTAAATAAATATTTTCTATTTATTAAATTTAAGAAAATTTAAAAATTTAATTAATATAAAAATAAATACCAATTTAATTAATAAATTGATGGTTCGTTGATACATTTATGGTAAGATTGTGTTTTAGTTGTTGTTTAAAATGCATTTTTGAATGCATTAATGGATTTAACACCCCGATAAAATGATTTACATTTTCATAATTAGATAAATACAGAAGACATATTAAGGGTCCCTAAAAACCATGACTTTTAAGCTTGTCCCATGTTAATGTTTTGTTCCATAATAGAAGCCATAAGAAAAAATGATTTTGGGCCAACATTTCCTGAAGTATGATAACTCCAATGAAGATATAATTTCCCTCTTGAACCATAATTATTTTGTTTTCTAATTATTTCTTGATAATTTTTCTTTTGTTTTGGGAGGGAGACTCAATCCATTCCTCATACGATTTCCAATTGTATCATTAGGAAGAGGAGGGGGTGAGTCCTAGTAATGTGCGACAAATATTTGGCCCCTAGAAATGAGGGAGTCCCTGTTTTGGCGAAGTTGTTCATTTAGAGCTAATTTTGGCCACTAATACCATGATTCATCCCAAAATATTGCATTATTCCCATTTATGATTTCTGAAAAATTATGCTCCTCGATAAGATGGTTGTTTCTCCAAGTATAATTGTAGATATGAGAACCCCTGGTGTTTCCTATCATTGTGATGAGCTAAGATTCCCAGGTATTGGGGGCATACTTACTTTTCTAAATTTCGATCCATAAATTCTCCGAGTTGACCCATCTCCATCAATTTTTAACAATTAAGGATGTGATGAATATATTTGTTGAAATATTTGTGGGTTTCCATTGCTAAGAGGAGATAGGTGGGGAGGGATTGAAGGATATGAAAGTCCAACAAGAAAATTTGGCTTCAAATTAAAGAAGAATATTTTCTCGTACCGTTTGTCTAAAAGAATTGCCAGTTAGAGGGGCTCCCAGGTATTTATATGGAAGAGATATCTGTGGAAAACCAAGAAAACGAGTTAAGTGAATTTTGAAAACTAACAGGGTGTTAAAAGGAAGATTTGATATTTCTCCATTTTAATTGTGGTTCTCGAAGCATTAGAGAAGTATTGAAGAGTGTTTTTAAGGGTAGTGTCTTCTTTGATAGCGGGGATTCCCATGAGAAGAATATCGTCCACAAATTTTCGGTGTGAAGAATAGATATCGTGGGAATCAAAAGGAAGGCCTTTTAATTGGAAAATTTGTAGGACTAAGTTGATATATTTTCCCATCCCTTCATCCATGAGGAGAAATATTTAAGAGGAAATGGGGTCCCCTTGCCTGATACTCCTTGACAGGACAAAAGTGGGAGAGGGAGATCCTTTATATAGTATGGAGAAGAAAATGCGGACCCAATGAATCCAAATTTTTGCATGTTGAGATTGCAACAAGATGATGAGATTAGTGGAAAGGAGTCGCCTTCACTAAGTGGGCCCTTAGGCTATTTTTGGCGCAAAGTCTATTTTTAGACTATGTCTATTTTTAGACATATGGATCATATTCTATGAGTTGCAGGATGCTATTTGTGGATGGTTGGTAAAGTTGGAAAAAATAGATGGACTTGTATTTTTAGACATACTGGGCGGAATCTATTTTTAGATTGCCAGTCTAAAAATAGATATGTCGAATATTATTAGCTCTTAATAATATTTGGACTATAAACATTATCTTATTCTCTTGGAGCACTTCAGTTAAGTGCACAGATGTGGCACAGGAGCTGATAGAAGGAATTACGCTATTCTTGAGGGTTATGTGGAGCTATTGCATGGATACTTCAGTTAGAACTCATGTGACAGAGTTTGGTGGAGTTGATTGAGGAAGTTAATGGAGTTGTGTTCAGTTTAACTAATCTAAACATAGTTGAGATATTTGTATCTAGTTTAACTGATTGATACAATTAGTGAGAGTGGTGTGAATTAATTATTAATTAATTCACTAATTATAAACTCATAAATCAACTAAAGAATACATCAGTTAACTTCAGTGCATGGACAGTTTCAGTGGAGACCAGTGCAGAAATAGGTGAAAGAGCAGGTTAACTATCGATTGTGACTATACTATTGCTATTTGCAACACACAGATGGGTGGAGTAACCCATGAGGATTGCGCAATTCAGGCTGGGTGGTTTATCTATATAAAGAGGCCATCCCATAGCATTGATTACGCAATAGAGGTGGCTATCAAGTGGCAAAATATTGGGCATGTGTTTGCTAGATCTAGCTGCAGGTGTGTAGCAGTTCGAGGTTGTGCTGAGAGCTTGTGAGGAGCTTTGTACAATGATTGTTACATGATCTCCATGACATATAATATATAGATAGTTGGGGTTTTCAGCTTTAAGCTTTCCCATTAAATACCGTGTTCATATGTGTGATTGTTTGTGGTTTTAATGTGTGCATGCAATTGATTTTATTTCCGCATGTGATGATCAATGGTAGAAGAGATTCTGTATTATGCATGAAGCTAAAATAGTGTGTGATCAGGAGAATCTCGGTGGATAACATATCAGTTATTCAAATTTCTACATGGTATCGGAGCGTTATTGATCATTGGAGCAATTGCAAAACATTGAAGCGGTTGAGTTTTGTGCTGGTGGAATTCGAATTTGCAGCAGTGTTTTCTTGGTGTTGAAGTTGAGATGTTTTTCAACGGATTGCGATTGGAGTATGCCCTTGAGGGCAGATCGAATTATATTACATGGAAGGACATGATGGAGGTGGTGCTGGATGACAATGTGTTGAGGGAGTTCATAGATGCAGAAATTCCAAAGCCTACTTCTAGTGATGCTACCGTACTTGACACATGGCAAAAGAAGACAGCAAAGTGTCGAAGGATTCTGTTGGAAGGTGTGAAGGATCACATAGTGTCCAGCCTTCATGGTAAGGCTTCTCCATTCTTGATGTGGAAAGCTTTGACAAATTTATTTCAAAGCAAGAGCAACCAGAGGAAGTTGGAGCTCAAGGATAAACTCAGGAACATAAAAATGGAGAAAGGCGACAGTATGCCCAAGTACCTCACGAAGTTCATCCAATGCAGGGATGAACTGGGAAGTGTGGGGGTTACTGTTCATGACGAGGACTTGGTGAGCTTGGCTCTCCTTGGGCTTCCGAAGAGTTGGCACTCCTATCAGGACTCTGTCAATGGTCGGGAGAAATTGCCAGGATGGGAGCGACTTTGGTCGGATCTTGTGCAAGAGGAGATAAGGCGAAGTACCAAGGACGGATCTTCATCAAAGAACTTTGATGAAGAGAATTGCGCTTTGGCTGCCAAAGCAAAGAAAGGGAAGAGAAAGAAATCTTCTCAATCCGGTGCGAAAGGAAAGAAGCATGACATGTCCAAGGTGAAGTGCTTTCACTGTCACCAACACAGACATTATGCCACTAATTGTCCACAGAAGAAGAAAAATAAGCAGGTTGCTGGATCTGCAGCTGGAGAGGCCTTAGCCTCGCAGTTTGAGCTAGATTTTTCGCTGATCGCATGTTTGGTCTCAAGTGTGATGGGTTCAGTGTGGTTCCTTGACAGTGGTGTGTCTTTTCACATGACAGGAGACAAAGATTTGTTTACTAATATGGATTTGAAAGATCTTGGAGTGGACATCGATATGGGCGATGATGGTAGATAAAGTGTGACTGGTATCAGTACCATTTCCTTTGAGAGGGAGTCTGGTAAACCCTTCGTATTGAAGGAAGTGATGCATGTTCCAGGATTGAAGAAGAATCTTATCTCTGTGGCGATGTTAGAAGACAAGGGATATGATGTTGTCTTTAGCGAGGAAAAGGCTTTGGCTTTCCTATAGCACAATAAAACCATTGGTGAGACTGGAGGATAGGGGTTAGTTAAGAACCTTTATCGTTATGGTAGATGGCTGCAAAGATGGTAGGCAAGGAAAGAAGAGGAGTGGTGAGCTGGGATGATGGCGAGCTGTGGCACCAGAGATTGGGCCACCTTCACCATGGAGCTTTGAAGATACTACAGCAGATTTCTACTGGGCTTCCTAAAGGCACTCTTGCGTAGTCAGATCAGTGCAAGGGGTGTACCTTAGGAAAATTTGTGAAAGCCACCTTTCACGAGAAGGATAGTCATGCCACGATGATCCTTGAGAGAATTCACACAGACGTGTGTGGACCTTTCTCAGTAGCTTCGATAGAAAATCACAGGTATTATGTGATATTTGTTGATGATTTTTCTCGTAAGTTCTGGATCTTCTTCATGCAGAAGAAGAGCGAGACATACTCAAAGTTCTGTGAGTTCAAGGCACTGGTTGAGAAAGAATCGGGGAAGCAGGTGAAGGCTCTAAGGAGCGACAATGGTGGTGAATTCATCTATAGCGAATTCAAGGACTTTTGCAGCGCAGAAGGAATTTGAAGAGAGCTCATAGCACCTCATAACCCACAGCAGAACGGGGTTGTTGAGCGGAAGAACAGAACGATCGTGGGTGCTGCACGGGCGATGTTGCATGATCGGGGCCTAACCATTCACTTGTGGGCGGAGGCATGCAATAATGCAGTATATGTGCAGAACCGTTGTCCTCATACGATACTTGGCATGAGTACACCCGAGGAGGCGTTTTCTGGTAAGAAGCCTGATATTTCCCATTTGAGGATTTTTGGTTCACCTTTTTACATTCATGTGACGAAGGATGCCAGGAAGAAGCTAGGCATTGAGAGGTTGGGATGTTGTGAGGTACACTAATATGCCCCTGTTATACAATGTATATTTTCCGAACGATGCAAGGCCCATTGTTTGTGCGCTGAGATATCAAATTTCATGAGGAGAAAGCCATGAAGTGTTGGCAAGCTTGAGAGGAGCCACACTTGCATGCGGTGAGGAGCTATTAGTTCCTGGGGATGAGCTTCAGGAGTGGATCAGCCCGCAGATGAGGTTCATGGAGTGTAAAAGACCACTTTCAATGACCTTGACCATCGAAATGACACTATAGAATGAGCAGCAGCTCAAGTCATGAAGAAAGAAATTTGTGAACACCTACATCTGTGAACAAAAGGCAGTCCCTGGCCAAGAATTATCTTTGGATACATGGCTCTTATGAACAAGTGTATCGTGACGGAGCCATCCTCTTTCGAGGACGCTGTGGAGGACCCCGCATGGGTAGATTCCATGGTGGAAGAGTATGAGTCGATTGTCAGAAACAGTGCATGGGAGATTGTCCCGAGGCCGGAGGGGAAATCAGTGGTGGGTTCGAGATGGATCTACAAAGTGAAGTAGGAAGCTGACAGGAGTGTGGAGAAGTACAAGGAAATATTTGTTGCCCGAGGCTTTTCACAGATTGAGGGGATCGATTATGAGGAGACCTTTGCACCTGTTGCAAGGTATTCTTCCATACAGATGATTCTTGCTCTCTTAGTGCAGATGGGGTGGCACATTCATCAGCTGGATGTGAAGACTGCGTTCCTCAACGGGGTGATTGAGGAGGAGGTGTACATAGAGCAGCCCGAAGGTTTCGAGATCTTCAGGAGCGAGTCGCATGTGTGCAGGCTCAAGAGAGCGTTGTATGGGTTGAAAAAAGCACCTTGTGCTTGGTACACACGGATAGACAGTTATTTCACCAGACTTGGATTCTCCAAGAGTGAGGCAGATATTAACCTATACCAGATTGTGGTGGAGGGTAAGTTGCTGATCATTGTACTTTATGTAGATGATTTGATTTTGACAGGTGATGAAATGTTGATACACTCATGTAAGGCTGATCTTGAAAAGGAGTTTGAGATGAAGGACTTGGGCCTCCTTCATTATTTCCTGGGATTGGAAATTTGGCAGCGCAGTGATGGACTGTTTGTTTCTCAAGGCAAGTATGCTCGAAAGATACTGGATAAGTTCAACATGCATGGCTGAAAGCCTGTTGATACTCCTCTTCTTGGTGGATGGAGGAAGGAGGATACTACTTCGGCGGAGGTAGTGGATGCCACTGTTTATCGACAGTTGGTGGGGTCTCTTATGTATCTGGTCAATACACGACCCGACATATGCTATGTTGTTAACCAGCTTTCACAAGCTATGGTTATGCCTACCAAGCTCTACTGGAAGGTAGAACATGCTTAGTGAGATATCTCGAGAGGCACATCGTGATGGTTATGGTGGAGACGGTCGGATGAGGTGAGTGTTTGTGTGCTTCACGGATGCGAGATAAGGAAGGAGCCAACGGACGAAGAGCACATACGGAGGATTTTCAGTATCGGAGTCGACAACGATTTCTTGGTACAACGGAAGTACGAGATCGTGTGGCACTCAGTGTGGTCGAGTATGTGGTGGCGAGAGTTTGGGCATGCGAACTGGATGAGGAAGATCTACAGTCGGGTTGTTTAGTTCCACACTTAGAACCTGTGATTTATTGTGATAATTAGAGTTGCATCAAAATCTCGGTTAATCCAGTATTTCATGATAGATCTAAACACATTGACATCCGGTATCATCATATCAGAGATTGTGTGCAGCGGAAGGTCATGTTACTTTCATACATTCCCATGGAGGATCAGGATGCTGATATCTTGACGAAGGCGCTCACCAGGAGAAAATTCGAATACCATAGGGGCAGGATAGTGGTTGCAGATAATCCTTATCTTGTTGAGAGGGAGTGTTGAGATTGCAACGAGATGATGATCTTAGTGGAAAGGAGTCGCCTTCACTAAGTGGGCTCGCAGGCTATTTTTGGCGCAAAGTCTATTTTTAGACTATGTCTATTTTTAGACATATGGATCATGTTCTATGAGTTGCAGGATGCTATTTGTGGATGGTTGGTCAAGTTGGAAAAATAGATGGACTTCTATTTTTAGACATATTAGGTGGAATCTATTTTTAGATTGCCAGTCTAAAAATAGATATGTCGAATATTATTAGCTCTTAATAATATTTGGACTATAAACATTATCTTATTCTCTTGGAGCACTTCAGTTAAGTGCATAGATGTGGCACATGAGCTGAAAAAAGGAATTACATTATTCCTGAGGGTTATGTGGAGCTATTGCATGGATACTTCAGCTAGAACTCATGTGACAGAGTTTGGTGGAGTTGATTGAGGAAGTTAGTGGAGTTGTATTCAGTTTAACTAATCTAAACATAGTTGAGCTATTTGTATCTAGTTTAATTGATTGATACTGTTGATCATATCAACATCCTTTTGAAATTTTGATAAGAAACCTTGCTTAAACCTTTCAAGAACCCCTCTTTTGCCCTGAGAAATCCATTTTCTGCTTATCGTTACTTTCCTACCCCCCCCAAATTACATTTAAAAAGGCTGCAAAACCCATATTTGAAAATCTGCAAGGCCCAGACCTTTCAGCCCTAGCTCCTCAGTCTTTTCCTCCATGTAACCTGGGTGCCAGACCAGGCGCTAAATCCGGAGGCACTTATCACGTATGTATATCGGGCGCGTTTATCACCGTCGATCTGTACAGATCCAACATCATTCGTAAGTCTTTGTCATGCCCGTGGCCCACTCCGTTCATCATCCAGATCGCCTGTCCGCCGTCCGATCAAACCTTAAATCAACGATCCACAGTACTCCCACCCTGGTGGTCCCCGCTCCGTGCACTGTACAAAACCGGTGGTTTATATCGCACCGCTTTTCCGAGGCGGGTGATATTTCTCATTGTGGAGCGATTCCATACATCGTTCGCCGCGTGTCCCCACGTACGGCCCCAAAACTGCCGTTCATTGTGCGTTATCGTTCGTCCATAGACACGGCGCGATATGCGTGTGAGCCGTCCAATCTGGGGTGCTCCATCCAATGGTAGTCGCTCCACGAAGCTGCACGGGTGTTAATCCCAGTCAATAGTGCCCATGGCCCACCATTTCATCGCCCTCTGACGTAATCTTAGCCGTCGATCTCCTCCTGAGATCTGATGGTCTAGATCACTTACCCCTCCGCCAGTTGACTCTGTACCTCCACGTCACCCGTTCCACGTGTATTCACACCCCACGTCCATCTCATATACATGCTCCATTCCAAAGCTTATTTCTGAGGTTTTACGTGTAATCTTCTACATTTCCGCCAACCTGCAACCAGAGTACTTCTCCGTCATTCCATTGTGTGTCCGCCATCACCATCCCACCATTTCACCATCCCCACGCATGATTTTTCTTAGCAATTTTGCGGGTTTTGCAGGGTTTCAGCGACGTAAAGCCGTGATGATTTACAGTCTTGATTAGAAGAGCACATCAAAAGACTATTTTTCTGAGGCTGTAATTATGGAGAAAGGCCTGGGAAGGTAAATCGACAAGACTTCCATTAAAGAAGCAGGGTTAAAATCTGTCAAACCCTGCAGAGCCATTCAAATCACAGATTGTGCAGATGAAGACATTAATGGAACAACAGAGAAATATCAGGAAATGATCGAGGAATTCAACGTTCAGCATTGAAGATATTAAAACCATAATTCAAATTTAGAAGGCAGAGGGTACCATTCGCAGAAAAAATACCTTAAGGATTTCTTTTCAGCACCATTTTCTTTTAGGAAAGGACAAAATGTTTATGTGATTTTACTTCTTTGTCGTGTTCCTGAAGAGATTTCTACTCAGTACATTTATTTCAGTAAGCAGGCAGAAGAGTACAAACATCATTACAGAGTCATCAAGCAGTATGGGCGAAAACGTTTTTGTCGTCTCGTTTTAATGAAGAAAATTAAATGTTCATCACCTACTCTCTTTACGAGCTTTCTTTTTCTCCTATAAAGCTCCCGAAGAACAGATAATTTAGGGTTCCAGATTTTATCAGAAAATCACGCAGTGAAAGAATTTTTGTATACATTTTGTTGAACTCTTGTATGAAGGCTCAGAGCCCATAGGGTCTCGGTGAGGAGGAGTTCCGTCTGTTAAAGAGGATTCTGGTCTTTGGTATTTTACAGTGTGTAACTTTCTCTCTTATGTGTTATTTTAATAGATCATTTCATTTCATCCATCTTTCCTATATCATGTTTTGGAATGCGAGTGGCTCACTGATTTTTGGTATGGATTTATCCTAGCTGATACCCATGCTTGGATTAGTCAAGCGATTTAAATATGGCTCATGCATGATATTCTGTTCCACTATTCATCTTAACCGTATTTCTGCTATACTAGTTGCTTTGGGAGGGTGTTTTTAAAACGCTATTGTCATGTATGGATTCTTAGATTGGTAAGCCCATGCATGGTGGTATTTTGTATCTGGATATCAGCTCAATGTTAACTAATATCTCCTCAATATTTCATTCACTACATACACCTTCTGATAACTTATTTCTGTGAGGTATTTCTGAATCGACCCTCTTTGCAGTAAGCTGTCTCTGAATTGTCTGATGCTTTTATATTGGAGTTTTTCATGTTGTCTCTACAGTATTCCTATCCCTGTATCAGTCTCTGAAGGTCTTGGTCCCATTCAGATTAATATTCCTTGTTTTACAAGATATTAGCATGAGAGCTTTCTCTTTGATAACTTCCTCTGTTATATCATATGCTCCTTGCTAATATAAGATGTCCTAGGCATTGGTCTATCACAACTCTAGGCTGTCTCTAGGAGCGAAAACATATTTTTGGCGCCATTGCCAGGAACGAAGTTGAGAAATTTGAAGTCCCTGGGCCTCGAAAAAATCTAATTCACTCTTCAAGTAGGTGAGTATGGAGAGTTGAGAGTTGTAGACCCCTCACCTTGGCGACTCCACATTTGTTTATTTGATAAATCTGTTTGCAGTCCTGGCTCCTCGTAAGCCACACCTAAGGTCAGATACGTCTCAGCCAAAGACACCTTCAGTGTCTGACCCTGAAAAGATCATACATAGAACAGATTGGAGGGAAAGAAAATCAGTCCACTCTGAAATCCCTGAATTATCTATAGAAAACTTTCCATCCTCTTCTTCTCAAGTGCCAGATCTCGAATCCATTGTGGGAGATGCAGATTATTACTATTCAAATAGCCCACCCCTAGGAGGTGTCATAAATAAAGATAATTTTCACCGTACTCCTGAGGTTGAAGAGGTTAAATAAGTCACTGAAGTATCCTCTGTTAACAGACCATTACTCCCTTCGAAACCTCAGCCTACTGTTCGTTACATTCCTATTGTTATTCACACTCCACTTCCACCTCCTCCGCCTCCTCTTACTCATCAAACACTTGCACTATCTCCACCCCTTCCAATGGCCAATGTTCCAGGGTTCTTGCTAAATAAATATGCCCCTCTGGCATTACCCCAAGTGTTGAATGACATGCCACAAGATTATCTGAAGATTTTACCCCGATTCAATGGGGAAAACGAGATTAATGCCCAAAAACACCTTGAGGTCTTCTATGCTTTTGCAGAGAATTTTAATGTGGAACACTTAGATGTGGTGTTAAGGCTGTTTGTCTAATCTCTTGATGGTGAAGCTCGAAAATGGTTTAAAACATTAACAAACCGTTCTATTACCACTTGGGAAATAATGGAAGATACTTTCCTCAGGAAATAGGGAGAGAAAAAGGACCATGGACATTGTCTTACTGAGTTCAATACACTCAAGAAAAGACATAATGAAGGGGTGTCAGAATTTATCAAGAGATTTAATAAATTGTATTCGAGTCTTCCTGCTGAGATGAAACCTCATCAAACTGCTGCTAAGGTTGTTTTTGTAGCAGCCTTTGACTCAGAATTTGGTTTCTCTCTCAGAGAAAGAAAACCTGCTGCTCTGGATGATGCTCAGTCAGATGCACTAGAGTTGGAGGCAAACTTTGCCTCCACTGGTAAATCAGAGAGAAAATCTGAACAAGATACTAGAAGAAGGGGCAAAGAGGAGGTATCTACCTCCTACCAAGACAGAGAATCAGACAAAATTGAGGAAATGAGAAAAATGATTAAGAACATTTCTGGTAAACTGGTCAAGCTTGAATTGGAGACCAAGAATTCAGCCTCCAAGAATTTCCACAATGCTCCAAACAGAGGTTACAATCCTCAGTACAGGAAACCACCCCTGCAAATATTGCCAAGGGAAGCAAAGGAGCAACAAGATCAAGTACCACACCCATTGTACTTGGAAGGTCATGTAGATGATTCTACTGAAGACACTGCCTATGGGCTAGAAGATGCAAATATTTCTTTTCCAAATAGTGATGGAGAAGAATTCCCTTTGTAAGAAAATGATGGAACCGAGTGCTCATTACAAGAAGAAGAAAAGGCCAGAGACACAAAGGACGCATAAATTGATCATTATTGTAAACAATTTGCTGATTTCATGCAAGCACAGTTCAATAGAAGATATGATCTGAGATCTTCTAGGAAGAGGACTCGAACTCAAGATCAAGAAGAAGAGCTACCCCAGAAGGAAGCACCTGCTCAGCAGGGATCAACAATGCAGAAAGTCACAGACAAAGGTAAGGGTCCTCTAAAAAAACCTTTACAGTCTAATGATCAAATTCCTTCTTCTGCTTCAAAAGTAGTCTTGCCTCCTAATACCAAGTCCGTGTCAAAAGAAGTTAAATCCTCAGCTGAAAATAAAGAGTCAAAAGAGGTTGTAATAGAAAAATCTTTTCCTGTTTTCAGTCTGCAAAAGGAACTTGAAAAAGTCAAAATCCTAGTGCCCTTGACTGAACTATTGAAGCAGCCTGCATATCAATCCCAAGTCACCTCTTTTATGATCCCTCTAGAAGCAGCACTCACCCCAGATAGTCTCAAAATTCAAGAAGAAAGGCCCATGGTTGTATTTGGCCCACATGTTGAGGAATTAGATGCTTCTACTCCTCCCTTCTATGTGTCTCTAGTGATTCATGACCTGCTATTACATAACTGTATGTTAGACTCTAGAGCTTCCCATAATCTATTGCCTTCGTCGGTCATGGAACAAATAGGATTACAAATCACCCGTCCATACAAGGACCTCTACTCATTTGATTCCAAAAGAGTTAAATGTCTGGGGATGATCAAAGATTTGGTGGTTAATCTGGCCCAAATCCTAGCAAAAAGTGTGGTAATGGACATTGTGGTGGCTGACATCCCAGCTCGCTTTGGCATGTTATTGTCAAGGTCTTGGGGAGAAAAAATTGGTGGATCAAGCAAGCTGGATCTAACATATGCCACTATTCCAGTTTTTGGTGGCCAAGAGAGGAGGTTGTACAGGGAAACTAGATTTGTCAAGATGGTGACCAAGGCTGACAACTCTGTTAATTCACCAGTCTATAATAAAGAAGGAGATTTCTCATGCTTGATGCTGGAAGAAGATCAAGATTATGCTCATGAACCATCCTTCTGCCAGATCAAGGCTGAGCAGTCCTCAGAGAGCCATGAAGCAGGGATCTGGACACTTCATTTTGATGGAGCGAATTCAAGAGAAGGTAATGGAGCCGGAATATTATTGATTTCTCCTACCAGGAGATGGGTTCCATTGTCTTTCAAGCTAGAATATGAAGCTACTAATAATGTGGCTGAATATGAGGCACTTCTGTTAGGATTGCAGACAGCCAGGAACATGAACATACAAAGTTTAAGAGTTCTGGGAGACTCAGAACTGGTGGTTAGACAAGTCAGGAATCAGTGTCAGACCAAACACCCTCGGCTGAGGGCTTATAGGAATGAAGTTTGGGACATGGTTGAAAATTTCTTCTTGGCATTTAATATCCAGTTCACGCCCCGAGAACAGAATAGGATGGTTGATTCCCTTGCTGTGGCTGCCAGTACATTTCGTCCACCTCAGAACCCTCTCTTAAGATATGAAGTTGAGGTGCGTTATCGACCATCAATCCCAGATAACATCAAACACTGGCAGGTATTTGAGGATGAAGAACAGATGAAGAGATTCCTGGAGACAGTAGGAGAATTCTCCAAAATGGAGATTGATGCTGAAGGGGAAGAAGAGCAGACTGAAGACACATCAGGAATAAGTTGGGAGAAGAAAATGACAGGTAATAAAGTGCTGCAATTAAAGGAAAACATTATACCTAGAGGGCTGGTGCCTCTAGAAAGATTATTTGATAAGAATGATGTCCCACTGCAGCCAGGCAAAGTGATAGAGGAAAATCAGGTAGAAGACCTGAATCTTGGTACTGAAGCTGACCCCAAAATTGTAAAATTTTCCAAGAAGATCCCAGGAGAATATAAAAATCTATATCAGAAATTATTCCAGTCCTACAAATATGTGTTTGCATGGTCCTATCAGGACTTGAAAACTTTTGACATAAATATAATGCAGCACAAAATTCCACTAAAAGGAGATGCAAAACCCCACAAGCAGAAGCTCAGACAGATTAACCCCCTGCTGCTCCCTTCTATTGAAAAAGAAATTAAGAAGTTGTTAAAGGCCAAAATAATTGTACCATTAAGGTACTCTAAATGGGTGGCAAACCTGGTCCCTGTCCGAAAAAAGAATGGAGAAATAAGGTTGTGTGTGGATTTCAGAAATTTAAACAGAGCATCCTTAAAGGACAATTATCCACTGCCTAAGATGGATCACATCCTACAAAAGGTGATTGGAGCTTCAAGGATGTCAATGATGGATGGATTTTCTGGTTATAACGAGATGGTTGTACTTCCAGAAGATCAAAATAAGATTGCTTTCACCACACCCTGGGGTACATTTATGTATGCCAGGATGCCTTTTGGATTGATTAATGCAGGGGCCACTTTTCAGAGGGCCATGGACATTGCTTTTGTTGGGGAACAAGATAAGTTTCTGGTGGTCTACCTTGATGATATCACTGTATTTTCAAATAATTATACTGAGCACATTGAGCATCTGCGTAGAACCTTGGAGAAATGCAGAAGGTATGGTCTCTCCCTAAACCCTTAGAAGTCCTTATTTGCATTAGAAGAGGGTAAGATTTTGGGGCACATTGTGACTAAAGATGGGGTGAAGATTGATCCGAAAAGGGTAGAGGTTATAAATGGTATTTCCCTTCCTAGAAATAAGAAGGAAGTACAGGTGTTCCTAGGGCGCATCAATTTCCTGAGAAGGTTTATTCCTAACTATGCTGAAATAGTTAGACATATAACTGACATGCTGAAAAAGAAGAATGAAGTTAAATGGTCCCAGGAATCACGAGAGGCATTTACTAGGATAAAAAATGCTTTCGCGGAAGCCCCTGTACTAGCTGGACCAGATTATGCTAAACCTTTCATGATCTTTTCTTTTGCATCACCTCATACAATTGCAGGAGTATTATTGCAGAAAAATGAGGAAGGGTACGAGCAGCCCATTGCCTTCTTCAGTCAGGTGCTCCGGGATGTAGAATTAAAGTATAAAATATTAGAAAAAAAAACATACGCCCTAGTGAAATCTCTCAAAGCATTCCGCATATATATCTTGCAGTCCCATATCACTGCGTTTGTGCCTGCAGCTGCTGTAAAAGATATTCTTATTCAGGGGGATAGTGAAGGAAAAAGGGGGAAGTGGATTGCCAAGATACAAGAATATGACTTAGACATCCACCCTACTAAGATGATCAAAGGACAGGGGCTAGCCAAGATCTTATTTGAATCAAACTATCAAGCTTTGGGTATAAATTTGTCCACAATAGCAAGTGAGGAATCTGAGGAGAAAGAAGAGCAACATGGAATTGGGGTAGCTACTCCTGAAGTACATGTAAAGTACCTCACCAGTCAGTGGTACAAAGAGATAGTAGAATATCTCATTACACTTAGCCGCCCTCCAAGCTGTGATAAAGCTAAATATAGAACGCTAAGATTGAAATCACAAAAGTACATAGTCGCCAATGGTCGGCTATACTGGCGAGATCCCTCAGGCATCCTACTCCTGTGTCTCACAGAGGATGAGGTAGAGAGTATTATAGCTGAATTTCATGAAGGAGTCTGTGGGAGTCACTACAGCTGGAGGGCCACTGCTCACAAAATCCTGAAGGCTAGTTTTTATTGGCCCAAGCTTTTTGGAGATGTTTTTTCCCAGGTCAGAGCCTATGAGAAGTGTCAGAAATTTGCTGAAATATAAAAGTTGGCACCTTTGCCCATGATTCCCGTGCACGTGGATGAACCATTTAAACAATGGGGAATTGATTTTATAGGTGAGATACATCCTCCATCGAGTGGTAAACATAAGTGGATTTTAACGGTCACCGATTATTTCACAAAATGGGTGGAAGCTATACCTGCAAGGAACGCCATGGATACTGTGATAATAAAGTTCATGGAAGAAAACATCATATCCAGGTTTGGCTGCCCTGCCAGAATAGTGACTGATAATGCCCAGGCCTTCAATTCTGCAAATTTTGTGAGTTTCTGTCAGCAATATAACATCACTCTAAGCCACTCTACAGCCTATTATCCTCAAGGAAATGGCTTGGCAGAATCTTCCAATAAAACCCTGGTGAGGGCACTGAAGAAGGCTATAAATGAAAATCAGAAAAATTGGGATTCCCAGTTGAAATTTGCTCTGTGGGCCAATAGAATTACTAGCAAGAGAGCAACTGGGAAATCCCCATATGAATTAGTGTATGGGAGGGCAGCAGTATTCCCTATACAGTTAGCCCTACCAGTAGCCCGATTCATGCAGGAAAGTCAAGAAGAGCCTGATGATATGATCAGGAGGATAAATCAGCTGGTAGAATTGGAGGAAACACAAAGCCAGGTAAATCAAAGGCTGATAGAATATCACGAGAAGATGAAATACCTTTTTGATCAGCATGCTAAGGACAAGAATCTGCAAATTGGTGATCTAGTGCTCAGGTGGGATATCCGGAGGGCTGAAAAAGGAAAACATGGTAAATTCGATCTGCTTTGGTTCAATCCTTTCAAGATTGTGGATCAGGGAGATAACAATACTTTCAAGTTGGAAAATTTACAGGGTGACTTGCTTGATGCCCCTGTAAATGGTCAGTTTCTCAAACCCTACTTCTAGTTCTAATTCAGGCAGAGATAGCCTGATGTATTATACTGTATATTAGTTTGTTTTCACTCTTGTTTGAAAAAATATGGGTGTCGTGATGAATTATGGAAAGGAAAGGTAGAAGTGCTGAAGAGCAGAGGTTGCACAGAGGATTATCAGAGGGTCTGCGAAGTTCTCGACACGCTCAGGGATGAACGTGCCGTCCCCAGGTGGAGCCAATGTTGATCATATCAGCATCCTTTTGAAATTTTGATAATAAACCTTGCTTAAACCTCTCAAGAACCCCTCTTTTTCCCTGAGAAATCCATTTTCTGCTTATCGTTACTTTCCTACCCCCCCCCCCCCGCCAAATTACATTAAAAAAGGCCGCAAAACCCATATTTGAAAATCAGCAAGGCCCAGACCTTTCGGCCCTAGCTCCTCAATCTTTTCCTCCATGTAACCTGGGTGCCAGACCAGGCGCTAAATCCGGAGGTGCTTATCACGTATGTATATCGGGCGCGTTTATCACCATCGATCTGTATAGATCCGATGGCATTCACAAGTTTTCGTCACGCCCGTGGCCCACTCCGTTCATTGTCCAGATCGCTTGTCCTCCATCCGATCAAACCTTAAATCAACGATCCACAGTACTCCCGCCCTGGTGGTCCCCGCTCCGTGCACTGTACAAAACTGGTGGTTTATATCGCACCGCTTTTCTGAGGCGAGCGATATTTCTCATTGTGGAGCAATTCCATACATCGTTCGCCACATGTCCCCACGTACGGCCCCAAAACCGCCGTTCATCGTGCGTTATCGTTCATTCGTAGACACGGCGCGATATGTGCGTGAGCCGTCTGATCTGGGGTGATCCATCCGATGGTAGTCTCTCCACGAAGCTGCACGGGTGTTAATACAAGTCAATAGTGCCCATGGCCCACCATTTCATTGCCCTCCGACGTAATCTCAGCTGTTGATCTCCTCCTGAGATCTGACGGTCTAGATCACTTACCCCTCCGCCAGTTGACTCCGTACCTCCATGTCACCCGTTCAACGTGTATTCACACCCCACGTCCATCTCATATACATACTCCATTCCAAAGCTTATTTATGAGGTTTTATGTGTAATTTTCTACATTTCCGCCAACCTGCAACCAGAGTACTTCTCCGTCATTCCATTGTGTGTCCGCCATCACCATCCCACCATTTCACCATCCCCACGCATGATTTTTCTTAACAAGTTTGCGGGTTTTGCAGGGTTTCAGCGACGTAAAACCGTGATGATTTACAATCTTGATTTCAGTAGCAGAGCACATCAAAAGACTATTTTTCTGAGGCTGTAATTATGGAGAAAGGCCTGGGAAGGTAAATCGACAAGACTTCCATTAAAGAAGCAGGGTTAAAATCTGTCAAAACCTGCAGAGCCATTCAAAGCACAGATTGCGCAGATGAAGACATTAATGGAACAACAGAGAAATATCAGGAAATGATCAAGGAATTCAACGTTCAGCATTGAAGATATTAAAACCATAATTTGAAGTTAGAAGGCAGAGGGTACCATTCACAGAAAAAATACCTTAAGGCTTTCTTTTCAGCACCATTTTCTTTCAGGAAAGGACATAATGTTTATGTGATTTTACTTCTTTGTCGTGTTCCTGAAGATATTTCTACTCAGTACATTTATTTCAGTAAGTAGGCAGCAGAGTACAAACAGCATTACAGAGTCATCAAGCAGTATGGGCGAGCACGTTTCCGCCGTCTCGTTTTAATGAATCAAATTAAATGTTCATCACCTACTCTCTTTACGAGCTTTATTTTTCTCCTATAAAGCTCCCGAAGAACAAATAATTTAGGGTTCCAGATTTTATCAGAAAATCACGCAGTGAAAGGATTTTTGTATACATTTTGTTGAACTCTTGTATGAAGGCTCAGAGCCCATAGGGTCTCAGTGAGGAGGAGTTCCATCTGTTAAAGAGGATTCTGGTCTTTGGTATTTTACAGCGTGTAACTTTCTCTCTTATGTGTTATTTTAATAGATCATTTCATTTCATCCATCTTTCCTATATCATGTTTTGGAATGCGAGTGGCTCACTGATTTTTGGTATGGATTTATCCTAGCTGAAACCCATGCTTGGATTAGTCAAGCGCTTTAAATATGGCTCATGCATGATATTTTTTTCCACTATTCATCCTAACCGTATTTCTGCTATACTAGTTGCTTTGGGAGGGTGTTTTTAAAACGCTATTGTCATGTATGGATTCTTAGATTGGTAAGCCCATGCATGGTGGTATTGTGTATCTGGATATCAGCTCAATGTTAACTAATATCTCCTCAATATTTCATTCACTACATACACCTTCTGATAACTTATTTCTGTGAGGTATTTCTGAATCGGCCCTCTTTGCAGTAAGCTGTCTCTGAATTGTCTGATGCTTTTATATTGGAGTTTTGCATGTTGTCTCTGCAATATTCCTATCCCTGTATCAGTCTCTGAAGGTCTTGGTCCCATTCAGATTAATATTCCTTGTTTTACAAGAGATTAGCATGAGAGATTTCTATTTGATAACTTCCTCTGTTATATCATATGCTCCTTGCTAATATAAGATGTCCTAGGCATTGGTCTATCACAACTCTAGGCTGTCTCTAGGAGCGACAACAGATACAATTAGTGAGAGTGGTGTGAATTAATTATTAATTAATTCACTAATTATAAACTCATTAATCAACTAAAGAATGCATCAGTTAACTTCAGTGCATGGACAGTTTCAGTGGAGACCAGTGCAGAGATAGGTGAAAGAGCAGGTTAACTATCAGTTGTGATTATAATGTTGCATATTTGCAACAACCAGTGATTGGTGAAGCCCATGAAGATTGCGCAGTACAAGACAGGTGTTTTATGTTATTTAATGAGCCATCCCATAGCATTGATTACGCAATAGAGGTTGGCTATCAAGTGACAAAATGTTTGTTGCTTTAAGTAGCATTCTATATATGAGAAATCATGATGTTTCATGTCATTCTGATGAGATAAGATTAATGGGTATTGGGGGCATACTTACGTTTCTGCATTTTTCTCCATAGAGCCTTTAAGATTATCCATCTCCACCAGGTTTTAACACTTAAGAATTTTCCAAGTATGTTTGTATCGCAGAGACCTAGGCCTCCTTTTTTTTCTTTTTTCCTTTTCTTTCAGATGGCAGATTTTGTCTCATGCAACTATAGCCCATTTTTTGTCTCTTTTTGTGCCCCCCAAGAGGAATTTGCACTAAATATTTTTGATCTTGTTTAGGAAGGCCTTAGGGGTTTCCATTACTAAGAGGAGATAGGTGGGGATGGATTGAAGGATAGATTTGAGGAATATCAAGTGACTGGGTAGATTGAGTGATCTAAAATTCCAACAAGGAAGTTTGGCTTCAAATTTAAGAAGAATATTTTCCCATGAATTTTTTGTGAGAGGATTGTTGATTAGACGGGCTCCTAGGTATTTGGATGGAAGAGAGATTTTTTGAAAACAAATAAACAACATATATGAATTTTTACAACTAGCGGGGTATTAGAAAATAAGATTTGAGATTTTTCAATGTTAATGGAGGTTCCCGAAGCATCAAAGAATTATTGAAGGATGTTTTTAAGGGTATTGGTTTCATTGACAATAGGGATTCCTAAGGAAAGAGTATAATTGATGACCTACCCTTTTTTATTAGGCTTCATTGTTGATATCCATTTCCTAGATATAAATGGAAAAATAATTTGGAAATGGACCATTGTCATAAAATTGAATCATGGGTTTTCTTTTAGTGAACACTAATTGTTTTCCTAAAAGAAAAAAAGAAACCACTCGACGATTTATCCTTCCTCCGATCATTCTCCCCCTCATCTCCATCTTACACAAACATAAATGATAATGAAACACCTTACAAATTAATAGAAATTTCGTGTCAATAGGCTATAGGTCTTTACCTATTTGAGATTTTTCTAAAGAACCATTGTCACTTAAGAAAAAATTGGACTCAGTGTCAGGTCTTTCTGCCAACACCTTTATAATAATTCTACAAGTATGGGATGTGTATGCTTAGGTATGGTAGGCTGCAAACCCTGAGAATCAAGAACCCTACAAGTTTTGATCATCATACTCAATGCAGGCCCTACAGTTTGTAATGAGTCTGCTCACTCTAACACCATCGCTCTTCAAACCAACTTTTCAAAAATAAGAACTAGCTCAAAGTTAAAGTCCACAAATTCATTAAAGTAATTTTTAAACATAAAGCATGTAATAAAAAAAAATAAAAAAATAAAAATAACCTCAATGGACCATGTGGGCCCTCACATGAGGGCCACGTGTCTCACCACTTTGTCTACATAACATAACATGGAATCCTAAACCTTGACACTTAATGTTGTATCACATTAATATGCCTATATGGGGGGAAGATGGTTGTCTAGCCCATAGTATATATGTCAAATTGTACTGGTGGATCTCCCACAAAATTTATGATGCAAAAATGCTTCTAATTGTAATTTGTGTGCACTTTATTCTTCCAACTGCAATTTGTGTGGCTTGTCAAAGTTATTTTTATGTGACCTATGTTCTTCTAACTATAATTTGTGTGCCCAGTCAAATCTACTTTTGGATACAGTAAAAAACAAGTTAGAGATCAATTCCACATTCAAGTTGTCTCTCATATTTCGCGTCCATTTCATTCTTAGATGAATAAGTGCTCCCATTTCCAAGGATAGCCTAAAACTTACACACAAATTCAAACGTAGGCCCATTTTCAATCTCATACTCAAGTAGGATGAAATTAAGGTTCATTCTCAATTTGTTTTTCAAAATATCAGGGTCAAGCTCATGTTACAGCTCAAGGCCATGCACAACTTTGGGAGCAGGCTATACCAAATTCAGGCATCTAGGGCTTTCTTCTTATTAGAAATCCCTAGCCCTGATTATACATCATATGGGGCATCTATAATATAGTATATCTCTATCTCAAAAGAGATTTTTCCCTGAGAGGAGAAAGAGAAAATGCAAGGCTCAAATGCTAACACCCCTCATTTGTTTTATAAGGTGTACAAATACACCACTTAAATTATCCCTTTTCTTGAATGAGTTTCTCATATTATCCAATACAAAGGCAAGAGACATTGAAGCCTCAACAACACACTGAGATGAAAACCATGTATTTATGGTTTTGGGGCATTTATAATTTAGTCTTGGGATTCAATTGGGCTTAAAGAATCGCATAAATTCTTAAATATTTTTTATGTTTAGCTTTTAGATGTCCAGTGGATAATTTAAATGAAATAATGATCAGGTCTAAATTTGTAAACCCTCTTACATGTGCATGAATATAAGATTATTTGGACATAGTAAAGACCAACCTAGGATCAAATGGTCTTTTAAGACCAAATACATTTTGGTCTAAAAAATCTTCTATTTTACATTTAGGTAATATTTTTCTAGGGATTTATGAGTTTATACAACAAATTGGACTTACCAACCTAAGTCTGAATAACATAACTTTAAACTAATAAATAATAGCCATCCTTTTTTTAAGTCATCGTGACATTGCAGAAAATATATGAAATAGTGAATGTCAAAATATGAATTCTGAATTTCCCTCGCATCCTTTTGGGCTAAGAAACCTTGATATTTCCACAAACTATGCATTCGTTGTAGTAACTAGCGTAAATTGACTAAGATAGAGAGAAATTTTCCATGTTTCATATCTAGTATTAGATTACATAAATATGAAGCAAACACTAGATATAATAAGCAAGTGCATAACTTGAACTATGAGTTCATCAAATTATTATAATATACACAAGAATGACATGATAGGTATTTTGGCAAGGAAAAGTAAACTGATAAATATATGCAACCTAGGAAAGTTGTAGATTGGTGCATTCCTTACAACAACAATATAATAATAATGAATACTTCAACATTAAGATAATTACTATCATATGAAATGATAAATACTTCAAAATTAAGCTAATTACTATCATATGGACCTATATTTTACTAAACATTAATCCTTCTATGGTTTTAGGGCACCCTCTATATAAACCTCAATGACCTCATGCATATTTGCTAAAAAAGAATCACTCCACAAGTTATTATAGGGC
Source organism: Pinus albicaulis (assembly GCA_034641835.2). Taxonomy (NCBI): domain Eukaryota; kingdom Viridiplantae; phylum Streptophyta; class Pinopsida; order Pinales; family Pinaceae; genus Pinus; species Pinus albicaulis. Next base: position 1,161,189,297 of record CM076582.1, read on the forward strand.
ATTAGAATTATTTGTGCTATGAGTATGCTCTTAACAGAAATCATTGGAATGAAGAGGGGTGGATATGATCTTGACATAAATAATTGGAATGAAACTATAATGAATGAAGAGAGGGGATAACAATGTGTTTCCAATGTAACGAAGAGGGGAAGAGGGGGAAGAGGGTGGTGGAATGAAGAGGGGGCATAGAGATGGTGGAAGATGTAAATTATGGTGGCAACCAACAGCGACAGGTGTAATATCCATAATCTCCATTTCAAACTTTGGACAAATCTTTATGCAACATTGCCCCAAGCTTAAAAAAAAGTTGGATAAAATAACTTGCCCAAAAATTCGTTTAAATTTTTTTGATAAAATAACTTTCCTTAGCTAAAATAACATCGAGGTATGTGAAGTTTGAAATAAGAGGAAAAATCCAAAACTTTGGTTAAAAAGTTCATGAAGGGAAATTTCCAACTCTAAACTTTGGTTAAAGAGTGAAATGTTTTGATCAAAGGATGACGTAATCTCTCATCAATGCTCAAGTGATCACTATATTCCCTGCGCTACTGTAGGTAGGGACAAGTAAGAGTTGAAAAATAATACCCTTACTTTCATGGCCTTGAATAGGTTTCACTAATGAATGTTTTGAATTTTTGTCTTTTAGTTTGTATGAATTTCACAAGATTTGGTCTCCACTTTTTTATTTATTTAAGGATATTTCTTTTCAAATAAAATTAAATCATTTTTGACTTACCTACTTAAAACCAAGATGAGGTATTTGTCTTTTTTATAATGATTTTTATTTAAATGAAAATTTGAGAATACCAACTTTCCTTAATGGAATCTATTTTTTGTTAGCTTGTTTTGATCAAATTTTTAAATAAAATGGTACATCATAATGAATTAATGTCTACCTCAGGGATAACCTGAGTGGTTGGGACTAACAATGTTAATATTTTCCACCTCAATTTGATCTTGTCTAAGCTACCTAATATGCTTTGTGGGCTATTATATTAGGCTAAGGGGTTATAGTGGCAACATTGTAATTTGATATTTAGTGGCGTGAATAATAATGTTTTATATTTACCAACCCACCCACCCCCTATACAAAAAATAAAATAATGAATTAACATTTATGAAGAAAATTAAACCTTCATTTTATTTTTTCTTTTAATGAAATTTTCAATTTATAGTTGGCTTTTAGCATATGTAATTTTCATCAATACCAGATACCTTTCTTTTACAATATTACATATAAACATTATTTATTTTTCAAGGTTATTTATCTAATTTATGATGCATCTTCATCTCACTCAAGTGGTTTTCAATCATGATTGCGTTGTAAAGAAGAGGGAGAGTAATTCATATCCACATCACAACCCTAAAAAAGGAAATTTGGATGTCTTCATTGGTTGTGTGAGTCTTCATTACATTACAAGTTTTTTTCAGCGATCTAATTAGAGACTTTTCTCTAACGGTTTCCATAATCTAGGTTTAATATTTTAACTTTTTTCCTTAGAGACGCTAGGGTTCTATGATATATGATCACTACAAATGTTTTACATGTTGACATGTATTACATAAAAAAAAAAAAATATTCTCATAATCAAGGACTTCAAATTATTTGCAGTGTCCACATTATGCCATGATATGGTCAAGTAGACCTGTGTGTATTATGTCAACATCTACACATATTAATATAGGAGAAGTGATGATACCTTTTTCAACCTAATGAAATTAATTTTTAAAACCTTATCAAAAATATTTTAGATCTCCTTCAAATTTAATGGTTCCATAAATACATAAGAAGATTGGGTGGTTTTGCCAACATTGGGGTTGTAGAGATATAATCCTAGCCCTGTTGAATTTTTGGAGCTTGTTGATGATCAAAAATGACCTTGCCAATAAAAATGAGGAATATCACCCGATCAAGGTCCCAATTAGACCTATAGTTGTTTGTTGTGGTGATATTCACGAGTATATAAGCTTGGTTCCCTATATAAAAAGCTCTGTATGTGAAAAAATTCAAATCTAAAGAAAAATATATAACCCAACATTAATATACACTAACTATATTAGATATATATTCATATCTTCTAATTAATATATAACAATATTTATTCCTAAATAGTTAGGAGCTTATTATAAATATTTTCAAAACTAATTATAGTATCCAGAAAATAGTTCACTCAATCAAGTAATAAATAAATTAAAATACAATATCTTTATTATTCCAAATATATAGTTTTTGAAATAATTGATAATAGATCATGTATCTTATTACTTTCTATTACGAAATCATAAAAATCAAGAAAATAATTTCACGTTTTTATGATGTAAACTTTAAATCATACACTTACAAAAAAATCCATTGTATGTTTACTAGTTGTAAGGGTTGTTAATTAAACTACATCTTACATACATTGAGATTTTTTTGTTACAAGAGTCTCAATTTTCCAACTCTCGGAAGATTTACAAAATGATTCCCTATGAGAAACTACATTAGAACATGTTTTCTGTTTTCCAATTTGAGATATTATGGTTACGTAACACATTAAAATTTGTTACATGTGAGTGTGTTTCATTTTGATGAAGGGAATGTACAATTCTTTATTCATTCATTAATAGACCTCTCCTTCCTCGTTTGTCCAACTATTTCTTTATTTCCTTTCTCTGCTCGTACCACTGGTCTTTAGAGTTATTTATATTAACTTAGAAATTTACAAAATTAAATGGGAAAAGTTAGTGTTATCATAAATTCATTCAATCAAAGATAAGTTTATATATAGAAATTTTGAAATAAAGCTTATAGTAATCAAAATTTTCCCATGATTTATCCTTTTATAATTCATGATTAAACCTAATTCAACATCGTAGAAATTGAATCTAGGATTGATAGGTTGTGTTGACAGGTGGTTAGCCATTTTAAGCTTTTACAGTCACGATGATTAATATCACATTAGATGGGTGAAATTAAAACATTCGATTTATAAAGTTTTATCAACACATTGTGTATTGTGGCTTATTGCACAATGTGGGTAATAAGGTATGTAGTTAAATTTTGGCCTCGATTCCATCAAAGTCTAGAAAGATAGGATGACTTGTCAGTTTAACTCATGCCATAGCAAGTGAATCTACAACTAATATACAATATTGTGAAAGAGATTTTTATGCATTTCAATCATTTGAATATCCAAGTATCTAATTTGTAAATTACCTAAAATTCGATCCCAAATGAATGTGCCATTTAGAGTGATAATTAAACAATTAGCACAAATTATGCACAAATGTGATAAAAACAAATTTAAATAGTTAGAAATTGTTAAAAATTCATAACATATGTGAAAATTAGAAGGTACCCATTATTTTATTTTATGAAGGATTCATATCATAATGGGGCTTTTTGTGCGGGCTACAACAATTAGTGACTAAATGGGTGAAGTAGTTATATCTATCATTAATTATTCAAGAAGGATTTTGTCTAAAAGATTATAAAAAAATATTTATTTTCAAATTCTAAAAATTACAAAAATTTGATATATTGCATATTTTTGAAAATAAGCTTGTAAGTCCAAATATTCAGCATTTTATCCTAGTTTTGTAGAGCTCACCAATTTATTTTAATTCAGTGTAGCCAATAATGAAATTAACCAAAAATGTCATACCTTTTTCTACCATCATTATATACATGTGTTTTCTCTACATCTCCATGTACTCGACATTGTTTCGCTACTCATGAGTGTCTATAGCCCCAACTAAAGCACCTTAGTGCCATACTACCATGGTTTCACTCTTATTGAGTGTCCATAGACCCAACAAGTTTACTTGTACTTCCCACATTATAAAGTAATTTCAACTTCCTTATTTTGTGAAGGAATTTCATGTACGCTTTTGATTTATTATATAAATATAGGAGTTGGGAAGTGGGGTGGTACAATTGTTTTGTTTAGTAACTATTGAGGTATAAAAACTCAATCTTTTGGGAGATTTGAAATGGGCCTAACTAGTTGTTTTGAGGATTTATGGACAAACTGTTGTCACTAGCTATTAGCTATAAATACTTCCTGTTACAGCAATCAATAATTAATGCAAATTTATACAAACAAATCCAAATCTTAATTCGTAAGCAACATAGCCAAAAGAAAATTCAAACTTTTCAAGAAATTTCCAATGAAGAATGAAACTATAGTGTGTATGAATATTAGTGAAAAAATACATAAATAAAGGAGTTCATACATAGAATCTCTTCAAGACTTTGCCATTCACCGGGAGGCTTTCTAACTCCCCTTGTAATGATTGAAAAATTTACATTGAAGGGCCAATCTTTTGGGAGATTTGAAATGGGCCTAACTAGTTGTTTTGAACTTGTATGTTTTCCTTTACCATCATGAGCTTAATCCCAATTTAGCACTAAGTCACCAAAAAAATCCTTCATTTTTATCAACCAAGGATTGTCAAACCATTTCTTAACAATCCATCAATGAATACTAATTTTTTCTTTAGCTTTTTCTCATTCTTCTTCCAATTTTAACAAAGTTTCAAGTCTAATCTACATTTCTAGGCAAGGCTTTTCTTTGATAGAATGGTAAAGTTATAGAGAAGGAAGGAAATCATTAGGAGGAAAAATAGGTTCCCTAATATAGATAAGAAAAAATGGAGAATTTTCTAAGGCTACCTTTGGTGTAACTCAATCTTCCCATAAAGAATTTGGAACAACTTTGTGCCAATTGCATCGGTTTTCTTCAAAAAAATTCTTAATAATTATAATGAGATTTTATTAGTGGATTTTGCTTGACCATTTATTTGTGTGTAATAATTTGTAGGATATTTAATTTTGATCATGTTATTAATAGAAAACTCAATTAATTTCAAATATCAAAAATAAGATGCATTGTCAAAAACTAAAGAATGAGGGACATCAATCCTACTAATAATATTTTATTTGAGGAAAAAGATATCTTGATTATTCTTTACATTTTTAGGTAGGATGGCCTCTATCCATAATGCAAAGTAATTCATTGGAGTGAGTATGTACTTATGTAATTACAATAAGTGTCATGTAATTTCTCCAATTATATTAATTCCCCACCATAGAAATGGACTTTTTCCATTATCACTCATTGTAAAGGCAATGCAAATATTTCCTCCTTACCTTGAGAATTTTAACAAACGTTGCATTTCCTGGAAAATGCATGAGTGTCCTTGGATATTGTAGGCTATTTATATATAGGTTTCAAAGCTTTGTTTGCAATGGTGTCACCACTAAGGTGTTCCCTGTTGGGTCACTACATAACTTTTCCAACACTTTCTCAACATATTCCTTTTCCAACCATCTCAGTAAAACAACATAATAGTTCTATGAAACAACACCCCATCAATGCACTAGTATTGAGAAACTTTTAGCCTTTATGCTCTCTTCTTCTTTGAATCTTGATACTAAAAAGTAGTACCATGTTTAAGGTGTAATTTTAGATAATTGTACCAAGATTTAATTGAAATGGGTTTTCCCTCTCTCTCTCTCTCTCTCTCTCTTTATATATATATATATATATATATATATATATATATATATATATATATATATATATATATATATATATATATATATATATATATATATATATATATATATATATATATATATCCCATCTCTCATGTTCTCTCTCTCTCCTCCCCTCTCTCCCTTATTTATTCCTTCTCTCCCCTCACTCTTCCTTCTCTCCTTCTCCTTCTCTCTTATTTCCTTAGTCTCTCCCTTTTTCTCCCCCCCCCCCTCCTTATCTCTCTCCTTCTCTTTCTTTATTGTTCATTATGTCTCTCCCTCTCTACACCCATCAAGCTCTATCTTTGTCTCTCTCCATCTCTCTCTCCCTCTCTCTTTCTCTGCATCTCCCCACTCTCTCTCCCTCTCTATGTGTGTGTGTGTGTGTGTATGTCCTTATCTCACTCCTTCAATCTCTACTTTGGAACAAACACCCTCCAACTCTCTCTCTCTCTCTCTCTCTCTCTCTCTCTCTCTCTCTCTCTTTGTCTCTCTCTTATTCCCTTTATCTCTTGCTCTCACTCCCTCAATATTTATCTCTCTCTATTCCTCCCTCTCTCCTTATCTCTCTCTCCCTCACTCTTTTGGTATCCCCCTCACTCTTACTATTTCACACTCTTTGTCTCTCTCCCCTTCCTCTCCCTCCCTCCCTCTCTATATCTACCTCCATAACTCTCCCACCTCTTACTCCATCCCTCTCTATCTCTTTCTCTCCCTCTCACTCTTCACCACTTTTTCTCTCTTTCTCTTTCTCTCCCTCTTTCACTCTCTCTCTCCCTCCCTCTCTATCTCTATCTACATCCATTTCTCTCCTCTAATATTTCTCTATCCCACCCCCTCTCTCCCAGATCACTCACTCACACTCCCCCCCCCCTTTTCTTTCCTCTATTTTTATCTATCACTCTATCCCTCCTTTATTATTTCCTTAAAAAATACCCCTTCTACTCTATCTCTCTCTCTCCCTCCCTCATTCATCATGTCCTTCACAACAACCCCCTTTATCTCTATCCCCCCTCCCTCCCTCATTCAATCTATCCTTAACAATAGTCCCCTATACATCTATCTATCTCTCCCTCCCTCTCTCCTCCCCCCTTCCCTCCCTCTCTTTCTCTCATACACCTCTCTCTCTTCCTCCTCCTCCTCCCTCTCTCTCACCCCCTTTAGCTTTGTATCTAAATTCCTCCATTTATCCCTATCTCCCTCCCAACCTCATTTCTATCCCCATCCTATCTCTACCTAAGCATTCATATCTCTCTTTCTATTTTCTCCTCTCGCTTTTACACTCCTCCTCTCCCTCTCCCCCCTCATCTCGATCTCCTTCCCTCCCTCTCCCTCTCTATCTTTTTCTCCCTTTTAAATTCCACTATCTCTCTCTTCCCCCTTCCTCTCTCTCACTTTGTCACTCCCTCTCTCTCTCTCCCCCACTCTCCCTCTATCTTCCTTCCTTACTACCCCCCTCCTCTTTCTCTTCCCTTCCCCCACCTAAAACCTTTCTCTAGTTCATAGCTCTAGAAATGTGTGCACATTTCTAGAGCTAAGAACATGCACATGTTTATAAACACGTTCACATTCCTCGAGCTATGAATGCACACACACATTTTTGAATTTATATTTTTTCTTGGTGGGAAGCTTAAATGAATGATGAGTTGGGTTCTTTGGATATATGTTCAAGATGAAAAAACTAGTGGTTTGAGCTACAAATACATGAAAAGCTCATTTTTTATAAAACCTTTCTATATCTCTATTTATTATGTTATTTTCTATAGGCAAGACAAATCCAGTGTCCATGAACTATAGAAACATAAAAATGGAATTTGCATATACCATACTTGTGTGTGTGTGTGTGTGTACTATTTTTTTTTTTTTTTTTTTTTTTGTCTTTGCATATATTAAAATCTTAAACTACATCTTTCTTTTATTTCCACTAAGACTTTTTGTTACCTTAACCATTTGAAAAAAAAAGTTATATGGTGCATTAGTAGACACCGAGATCTACAAAAAAAAATGTTTGATAATGTTAAAACTCTTTTATGTAGCACTAACGAAGAGTTGCGTGATTTCAACAATATAATGGCTTTCATATATATATATATATATATATATATATATATATATATATATATATATATATATATATATATATCTGTGTGTGTGTGTGTACAAGAACAATATGTTCTCTACAATTCTGTAATTTTTCGTAGCAGAATTCCATCATTTGGGTACTCAAAGTTAGCACTAACGAAAACATATGCATTATATTTTGCATAAAAAACAACATATCATTGTTAGGAAAACTCAAAATTCACAGAGTTATATACAAATTTCTATAAATAAAAATTACATATTCATCAAGCTAATTCATTTTCCTACATTTCATCTTTTTTACACCTTATTCAAATTCATTGTGGAAGTACCTTGAATCACCCCTCCAAATTACTTGATTGCTACTTTTCTAGGTTAGCATTTCCACAAATGTGTCACGAGAGACCATCATTAGCTTGCACCCACCCATATGTGTTTTCTTTGATGACTATGGCAATTAAATAATAATTGGAAGAATATATATCAATATCTTCTCCACAATTCTTTGTCTTTTGATAGATTTCCTTCCATATATCAATCTATTCATAATATCTTGGTCCTAGTAATAAAATCTCAAATAAACTTAGGTTCTTCCACCTTTAAAATTTCGAATTCTATACTTAGGGTTGAAGCCTTACCAATTTGACTTTGTCTAATCCTTGGAAAATAGTGTATATGGTGTCCCATAAATCCTTCAATTTTACCCCACTAGCACTTTGGGCAAGGATTGATCTATATAATGTATGTTGGATATCAAATAAAACATTTTTTTAGATAACAGAAGGGAATAAAACATAGTATATTAAAAACTAAAAAATCACTATCCATTTTTCTTCCCTATTGAGAGATACAAGGAAAAAATATACACAATGTTGTTGTTGCAGAGTTGTGGTTGTTAGAGGGTTGCTTGGATTAAAAAAACTATCATCTTGCTCTAGTAAAGGTGAATTTTCCATCAAACTTTCATATGCTAAATACAATACTTTAAAGACCAATTTAGACACCTACATACTTGGAGAGAAACAAGGAAAAAACAATTACATCATGCTAATAATTGTACAACAAACATACTAAAATATATTAAAAATTTCCTGTAACAACAACAAAATAAAACCTATTTTTCTTCTAAAACTACCAAAGTTAGGCTTAGGGGTCACGCCCTTTAGTGCATATCACATTCTTGAGTGTAGAAACCATGTCCCAATATGGGTGAATGACAAGTAAGTGATATAAATTACATAAATCAAAATCTTCTTTTGATGGGAATTTACAATGTTATTATTCTCCATCTCTCATGGAAAATAGTGCTACTAGTAAAGAAAAGTTGGGCTCAGTGGTCACACCAGTCCTTTAGTGCATATCACGTTCTTGAGTGTAAAAATGTCGTCTCAATATGGAGAATTTTTAAGTAAGTTATATAATTTTTTATAAATAAAATAATTTGGATGAGAATTTTCAATGTTATGCTTCTTAATCTGATCAGGAGATCATGTCCAAGTTAAGAAATTGCTCAAAAATGGAAGTGCTCAGAAATGGTTGAAATCTAAACGACCGAAAAGGTCTCGTCGCTACGATTTTGGCTCCATGAACGGTTCTCAAAATGGAGGTCGTATGAGAAAGTTACTGAGGTTTGAAATCGTCTAATGAACTCCAAAACATGACTTTTGACTTAGTTTTACTATGAAATTTTTATAAAAAAAAATATAAGTAAAAAAAAATCATTTTTTATATGTTTTGGAAAGCTTATCAGAGGGTGCCACGTGGCCTACTTGGAGGCTGCCACGTGGCCCTAGGCTGTAGGTTGAAAATACTGCAAAAAAATTTGGAGGTCATGGGGTTTGAACCCCCGACCCGACAACCCGAGCAGAGGGACCCAATCGGCATGCTATAGACAGTTTGATTAAGTCGGGTGGTATGGAACGGATATTCAAGTCGTCTTCGTTTGGGTGGAGAAGGTTGGGGACCAGCCCCTCAGAGCTAGCCCCATTGCGATGCGACCACCTGCGGAGAACCATGGGCTTAAAGCCTTTGCAATGGCGGAGAAATGTAAGGGGCTAGCCCTCAGAGCTAGCCCCGACACCATGTGCCCTTACGCGGTGACCAGGGGCATGGTATTAAACCATAACTATGCAGTTCAGATGGGCATGTGACCAACGCTCACATCAAATTTAATGTTTGGATAAGTTGCGGTTTGTTCAGCGACTAGATCGGAAAACCGCATGTGACCACTCCTGCCTCCAACATTTAATTTAACTAACAGTTAGTTCGATGGTTCCTCTGGTAGACTTCCTAATCCATAGGAATTTCTAAACTGATGGAATTAATTGGAGTTCTCCCACTTCTAGTGGTGTTTTTGGGGGGCATTGGGCATTTTTCTTGTAGAAGTCATAACTTTCTCAATTTTCGACCAAACAAGATGAAATTTTAGTCAATTTTGGGTTTATTGAGAATTATGAGAAGTTTGGGATAGGTTTCAGAGTGAACAGAGGTGATCTAAAACATATTTTTCTTCAAGGAAGATGAAGGAGCCATCAGGGCCATCATGGAGAAGGCATTGTATTAGGTTGTATTTCACTGTTTAAGGTGAAAAAAAAGCCATTTCTAGCTTTTTTCTATCTTTTGAAGTCGAATTTACAGTTGGTTTTTCCTTTTTAGGCATATTTTTCACTGTGTAACCATTTTGAGAAAATTAATAGAGCAAGGACATGCCATTGGGGAGCCTTGGACTGGCAGATGTAGCTCAAGAAGGGTGAACTGCCTCAACAATTTGTTGTGTTATTGTTAAAATTGGACAAATAGGTCCAAACTCCGAGTTGTGCTGCTCAGATGACGATCCCAATATTCTTATTGGATTCCTCTTTCGGAGAGGTGTAAGATTGATCTAAAGATCATCTCGATCGGATGAGCAGAACATGTACTTTGAATTTATTCCACTTATGTGCTAGGTCGGCCTGGAATAAAATATAGACTTAAATGTCTTAAAGGATGTGTCACACACCCCCAAAGATTCCTATATATTGGAGAGACTTAGAATTCATTTGACACACATTGTTGTGTAGGAATTCTCTCTCTCTGGATAGCATTGGAGTTGTGATATATATGGACTGTTCTTTGTTTGGGTTGTTCTGGGTTATGTGTGACACGCTTGGCTGAATGACCTATTGGAGACTTTGCTGGTTGAAGCATCCTGCTGATCACCGTAACGCCACCATTTCTTATCTCTATTTTGGCTTGTCTTCTATCGATCTAATAATATGTTCTATCTTCTTCAGTATTGTGCCCTAAGCTGAAATGGCATAGAACATATGCAAAATTTAACATGGTATCAGAGCTAAGGAGAAGACGAAGCCCAATTTGAGTTACAATTATAGAAGGTTGCCACCGTGTTTGAGGGCAGATTGCATGTTGATTAAGGACTGTCTCATGGACGGTCTATCTCTAAAAGAAAATGTCGCATTCCATATTCTGCAATGCATACAGTCGAGGATGAAATCCTTTGACGAATCTGTCTCAATTCGAAAGAATGTGTGATTATTAGTGTTTAAGGGCACTGTTGGTTGCTTCTGTGGACATTTGGACAGAGCATGCATATATATATATTTTCCTTGCCAGTTCGAGCAATTAAGAAATAAATAAAACATTGTATTGTTGGAAAAATTCCAAGACGGCCATGTTGATGAATAATCAGTCCACGTAACCCTGTAATGTTGACTATGCTCTGATTAAAATCACTTGCCGAAATTTTTGTTAATCGCGTGAGAGTGAAAGTGTGATTTCCAGTGCGACTGATAAATGACCTCTATTTCAAAAATCTTCCCCATCTCTTGCCAGAGTTGTTCGTGCATTTTTTGTTGGACGACCGTGGTTTATTCTCCCCTAACCTCCCGGACGATGATTGAAGTATGAGGTCGAATTTGTCTAAGAATAGAACCTGGAATGCTGTCGGGATGATGCAATTTTATCGCACGTGAATCCTTGACTATTTCAGTGGCCAAGCTGCTGAATGAAGGTCGAGTTTGAGACTGATGTTTGGTCTATCGAGGCGTAAAAGGAGCCCTAACTTTTAACGTGGAAAGAGAGCCTCGCCGCAGCTAGAAGACAACGTGGAAATTCTTTTTGTGTTGAGTTAAATACCTAAAAAAAAAAGAGAGCCACCGTTTTTTCCGAACTTCAGAGATAATTGTTCTCTGAGATTCGCATATCGCCCTGCTGGCTCGATATTTTTCTTGCATCACATATTTCTGATATTTTGATGCGTAATTATCTGCGGCTCATGTATTCGTATGGACAGTATCTCTGTGGCTCGTTCAGTATAGTTACATGTGATTTGGTTTATATTATATGGATACATGGATACCTGTAGCATCACATTGTTTTCTCTGTGGTTTATTGCCAATGATTCGATGATCGGCCCGCCAGCCATTAGGACCGAGTGGTAAGACCAAAATCTGCAGGGTATGGGCGAAGGATGGAAAGTCTATTCCCTATGATGAGCTGGTCATTCTCGGAATTGAATCAAGCTGTGATGATACTAGAGCTGCTGTGGTCACAGGCGATGGAAAAATTATGTGGATTTTCAATGGAGCTCGATGGGACTTCTTCTTGCCGGAGAATCAGTGCCAAGAATCACGCCGCAACATTTTCACTTCTAAGTGACAACGTGAAGTTTGATCGATTCATCATGAGTTTGAGTCAAATTGACATGGAGACTGAATGTTTTCCACGTCGGGACCTCACTGAGCAGAAACATGGCTGATTAGGGTCATGAAAATTAATCACGTCACAGAAGCACCGTGAGGTTGAGGAGCTTGGTGCATTCCAATCTACGTATTCCTTGCTTAAATAAAATGTCTGGTCTCTTCGATCAATGGACAGAGCCGATGCTACAGGGATATATTTAACTCGCCCCTGAACTTTTAACATGTTTTTTTTCAGCGGGAGTGATTACATGAGCATCTCATCGACAATCTGATTGACGCAAATCGACGGAATTCAACTATGATTGGTCATTCTTCACACAACTCCCAATCGCTGCTATTTTTCGGTGAATAATTTGTACGCAGAGAGAAGGGCCTCATATTATTTGTCTCTGTAGCAATCTCCAAGAGGAATCATTGTGTATTCCAGCAGGGGTTTCAAGGTCACCATGGATGCAAGGGAAGGTCGTTGCATTATTTGATGTGTGTTTTGGGCAAGAAAAATGAGGTAACTGCCCATGAACAATCCATCAGCCCATTCGTAAGGCACCTTGTTGCAGCTTCAGAAGGTTGTCAAATGACTGGATAGTGGATGGTGCAACCTGCTAATGCCCTAACAGAAATTTACAGCTCAGTAAAGCCTTGAATTACTAAGCATCTCCTTTGGACAGTCCCTGGAAAATAATTATCATATACAATTTTCTGATATGTTTGATAAAACTGTCACTTCTGCAATTGATTTCTTGGCTACGTGTATATATCAGGGCCTGCTAATTATTGGTCATCATCAGAAAAATTCATTTCTATGGAAGTCATCTATAATATTTTCATTCAAAACTATGGATTTTTTTGAAGATACAGGTCACCTTGATGAACAAAGGAACACATGTAACATGTATTGATGACTTTAGGGGAAGTGAAGTGCCTCATTTAATAGTATTATGATACTGTTGACAGTGGTTGTGAACCAGCATATACCTGGACTTAATCTATTGGCAGTAACCTTAGAAAGTGCCTTGTCCAGTTTTATCCTGGTGGATGACTGGGGCTGCAACATTGATGAGCAGGAGTACCATTATGACTGTGCTGGATCTACATGGACTGACATGAAGAAGGGTAAATTCTGTGTTTTAACATCTGTATGATTGGTTCCTTGATCTGTGAACTGAGATCTGAAGTCTTAAGCATATCTGTAAATACGAAGCAGTGCTAGATGAGATGTCAGATGTAGTAGATGAAGCTCTCAAGTACAGAATTATGAGAGAAGGAATCATGTTTGGATTCCTAGTTCTGTGGGTCACAGTAAAGAGGGCTGGTTGAGGAAGCTACAACAGAACTCCTCAGAAAAAAACAGGACTTCTAACACAAGTTGGGGCTTGTTGGTATATTCTCCCTGTTGGACAGTGACATAGATAGTCACCTATGTAGCAATTAGCATGTGACAGTTGTAGTCTCACTCTGGAGCATAATGGTAAAATATGTTTCGAAAACTTTCAGACATTGTTGGAATCATGAACCATGATCAACAAAGCCTGTTGGATGGCTTTGACCATGGAAGATTAAGTTCCAAGTTGATATCTGGGATGCCCTCATTTAAAATAGATATCTTCTCTTGGGAGAGAAGCTGGCATTAAGAGGGAGAATATATATGTATATGCTCCTGACCTAATATCATTGCTGATCGAAAGAAGATTCTTATGGCTCAAAGATATATGGCATCAGAGGGGGAAATTCTGGAAGAAAACTGAGAAGCCATATATATACCAGGCAGCCATGAGTACAATATGAGCCTAGATCATTTGAAGAAGCTGTAAAGTATCTAATTCTGCAAGGATACGAGGGTGATATATGGGACATGTTTCCTAGACCACAAATCAAAGCTGTTGTCACCTCGCTTCAAAATCAAGCATGGATATGATGGAAGTGCTGAAAAGTTCAGGCAAGATTCGTTGCCCATGAGGAAGGCATAGACTATGATGTCACACCTGCACCTGTGACCCGATATACCACCATTCAATCAAGAATAGCCCTTGCTGCTACGCAAGGATGAAGTCTTCATCAGATAGATGTAAATACCGCATTTCTGCATGGTGCGATAAAGGAAGAGGTATATGTGGAGCAACCTCTAGGGTTGGAAGTCCAGGATCGGGACACCAATGTCTGCAGGTTGAAGAAAGCCCTCTATGGGCTGAAACAAGCACCCTGAGCTTGGTACGAGAGGATAGATAGCTACCTGATGAAGCTGGGCTTCACTTGTATTATTGCTGATCTAAACCTTCACTGCAAGTTTAATAGAGAGAAGCCTCTCACTCTGGTGTTGTATGTGGATGACCTCTTCCTGACAGGTGTTGACCCTCTCATTCATCAGTGCAAGAGGGAGCTCACTGCTGAGTTTGAGATGAAGGACCTAGGATGAATTTCTAGGCCTGAAGGTCTAGCAGAGACCTGGCGAGATTTTCCTTTCTCAAGAAAAATACATTATGAAGTTTCTGGTATGATGGACTGTAAGTCCATGGAACTCAACTTTAAGAAGTTGAGTAGAAGTTTTGCTGGGCCCGTCCTACTGAGTATCGTCAACTCATAGGGACCCTGATGTTCTTAGTGAACACCTGTTTGGACGTATGTTGTGCAGTGAACACTTTGAGTCAACACATGGTTGATCATAACATTCACTGGGTTGGTGCCAAGAAAATTTTGAGATATCTCTAAGGCATGATAGACCATGGGATGAGATACACTGTCGGGAGTATGACACTCCATGGATATACTGATGTTGATTGGGCTAGAAGTGTGGTGGATCGCAAGAGCACATTTGGATGCTACTTCACATGTAGATCTGCTTCGGGCAGGAATCTAGAGTCGGTAGCCTTGAGCACCGCTGAGGCCGAATACATTGTAACATGTATGGCCTGTTGTGAAGTCACTTGGTTGCGAAAGCTCTTCTGTGAGTTGTTCGAGCATGTGCTATGTTACGAATCTGTAATTTTAGCAGATTGGTGAGACTAAAACTACAGAAGCAACATTATTTCAACCAACTTTGGGATTCTAGGATCTAGCCCTCCTGAATCCAGAGAGGGATCTCTCCAATAAGTGCAAAGATGGATTTGTCTTTGAAATTTGGGGTAATGATATTAGGCTAGTTATGAAGGCCAAGGGTTTTGTTTTTTTTTTTGGATGGTTGAGCATGAATACTGTTTGAGGTGGAAAGTTCTAAGTGCAAAAAGTTTCAAAGGTGAGAAGTTGCAAGCGAATAGAACAACTAGGCTAAAAAGATAGATATAACGCTAGTTTTTAATCCATTGGGCTATGGAGCCATAACAGGGCTTTAATTGAACAACAACATCAAGAGTGATCCAAGGGGAAAGTCTGCTTTCAGTTAACAGTAGGAAGAGGGAACTCCAGCATTCCTAACTGCTTAAACTGTATTAAATCATTCTTAAATAAACAAATTGGAGGAAAACATTGAGATAAAGCTTTTCAGTCAGAGAAGGCTACTGATATACAAAAGGTCCTAACTCTATAAATGTTGTTCTTTATCAGAGAATAGTGAACAATATGACATACATAGAAGGAAAACAATAACAAAGAAAGGGGCACTTCACCAGTGATATAGACCAGGATCCCAAGAAACAACTTGTTATTGATGTCAATCCAGTTACAATACTCAGGTCCAATGTTTCAGTTCAGCAATCATCTTCACTATTCAGCCTAAATAATCTATCACAAGAAGAGCTCCAAGGGCCAGTGAACACTAATTACAATTAGAAGTTTAAGCTCAAATATATTTCAAAGTTCTACAACCAACCCCTCACTCATCTTCTGCAGAAGTATATATAGAAGAATGAGGAGGTGAGATCTGATAAAAGATCTCCAATTACAATTAATACAGATTTAATGGCTTCTTGGCCTTTGAGGGGCTCAATGAAGAAACTTACATGGGTGCACTCTGTATTAAATGTTTTACATAAATTTTAAGCTTGGTGGGAGCTTTTGTTGACCTTTGAGGCTCTGTGTGGCGTCGAAGTAACTCTGCAGATGTTTGTCATTAATTTCCTTGGCAGAGTTTCCTCTTTGGCTCCGTTTTGAGACAAATATCTGATCCTGATCAATAAATTCGGCCTCTGATTGAATACTTTGAGGCACAGGTGGCATCGTGGTAGCTAGAGGGATCAATTTACCTCAATTGTGGTAGTGGAGGTTTTCATGTCGATAAAACACTTCATATTTTCTTTAAACTGTGTTTTAAATCGGGGATTAGGCTTTTGATAAACATTCTTAGCCGTGATCCCTGCGAAATCTATCTTTAATCCTCTGTTCTGATAAATTTTGGCCTTCGTCACTGATACTCTCTGAATGTGCCCGATTCATGGTTTTTCTGATATACAAGGCTGTGCAGGGTTATGTGGCATCAATGCTTCATGAACGATTGATGAAAACGTGTTTTTAACACCCTGTGATGATTTTCTTTGGCGAATCAAAGACAGGAAGATCGTCATCCTTTGCCTTCGAATTTTCTTCAAAAATGGTGAGAAAACCATTTAAACCCTGCAAAATACAAACAAATATTAAAAAAATCCTGCATATATAGGTTTACTGCTACGGAGGACGTGTGGGGGAAGCGTGGCCATTGGATGGCATCATCCAATGGTCGAGATTGATAAGAGGAATCAAAGAGAAGGTGGAAGATTTGTTTAAATCAGAGCCGTCGATCGCGCAGAGATCAATGGTCGGGAGCAGAAACAGAGAGTCAAAGCGGAAAATGTTGACTGGGCGATGAAAGTGGGTGATGAAATATGAACCATCGATCTGCAGATCAGATCAACGGCGGAAATTAATTGGATGCCACGCTGTAGCCCAGTTAACTGTCGGGCATCTTCGGTGAGCAATATCCATTAGATAGCTCGCCCCCAGATCGAACGGTATACAACGATATCACGCGGGGTCCATGTTTGAACGTTAACGCGCGATGGACGGTGGTTTTATGAACAGTGCCTAGGACGCGTATCAACGGTTGAATGGAATCGCTGCCAATCGGGAAAAAACCGCCCTCGCCCAAAGGCGGTGCGATGAATACCACGCGGTTTTCAGAATGGTGAGTGGAATGTGGGGACCACAAGAGAGATGGACTCCGCACCATCCGATCTTCAGATTAGATCGACGGTGCGGAACGATTTAAAATTGGAACCGGCGGAAATTTTATAAAATAATAAAGCCAAAGATTTTTTTTTAATATAAACCAAGGTTTAAAATATTATTTACGAATCGGCTTGGCGCCTGACTGCGGGACCTTTGGGTGTATGGAGGATAATACGACCGGGTTTTATGGAGGAAAGGGGCTTAAGACTTAGCCTGAGGGGGCTTAAGTCCACACCATAAAAAATGTGATTTTATGGTTTTTGAATGATTTTCAAAGGGTTAGAGGGGTTCGGATAAGGCAAAGAAGGAGTATTTAAACCTTACAAAAGGGATTTTGATGAAGGGGGAATGGGAAAAACATGAAAATGAGGGATTTTCATGGGAAATAGAGGGATAGAAAATTACGTTAGCTTTGGAAAAGGGGAAAAGGGGGAAAAGGGTCTTGCAGCAGTATTATTTCTTGGGAATCAACATGATTCTGAAAGGGGAATAGGCACAGTAGTGAAGATTTGAGGACAGAGGCAGGAGGCCTTCAAGAGTCTTCAAGAGCCAACACTTTTTAGTAATAAAATTTGTTCCTTGAAGGCTCAAAAATTTTTTTAGCCAGCATTTGGTATAACAAATTTTATAGCTAGCTAACATGCTAGATGCCACCGTTATCCTTTGTGATAACCAGAGGGGGATTCATTTGTCATAGAATCCTGGGTTCCGCGATTGATCCAAACATGTTGATGGCTGGTACCACTTTATCTGGGATATGGTACAGCGAGGCGTCGTAAGGCTTGATCATATAGGAACTGATGAGCAAGTTGTGGATATTCTCACAATGCCCTTGGGGAAGATCATGTTCATAACCTTCCGTGAGAATCTTGGTATCGTGGAACGACCCTATTCTTAGGGTCCTGTTGGACAATGAGCTCTGGGAGCTCTGGGGGGCTTTGGGGACAGCTTCTCGGAGCTATGAGAAACCAGAAGGCTAGGCTTGCCAAACCTTGTTGGTGTGCTTGGACCCCACTGTTGTGATTATTGAGTTGGTTTACCTCTCATTATCTATGCCCCGTATGCATCCTACCCATTGAGTTCAGGGCTCATGGTAAGTACCTCTCATTTTGTCAATGAGATGGGAAAGGCTAGAGACTAGTAGCAAAGACTGATGGATGCATCAGAAATTGTTGTACTCTCTATCTAGGATGGCACGGTCCAACCACTTGATCTGGGATCAAGTATAGTAAGGTTTCGGACCTCCTGCTGACTTCGGGTCAGTGAGACTAACTTCGGGTTAGTATATATGAGACTCTTTGTGAGTCCTATAGAGGTTTCAGACCTCTGGGCTGAATCTTTCAGCTGGGTATGATGTCTTTGTGACTGACCCAATTCTGTTCTGAAATAAAGAGGCTAGCAAAGCAAGTTACGGCGGGATGACGCACGATGTTTGGATTTCACTAGTGGACGGAGTTCTCCCTAGTTGAGAGGGAGTTTTAAAATTGGACAACTAGGTCCAAAGTCCAAGTTGTGCTGCTCAGATGATGATCCCAATATTCTTATTGGATTCCTCTTTCGGAGAGGTGTAAGATTGATCTAAAGATCATCTCGATCGGATGAGCAGAACATGTACTTTGAATTTATTCCACTTATGTGCTAGGTCGGCCTGGAATAAAATATAGACTTAAATTTCTTAAACGACGTGTCACACACCCCCAAATATTCCTATATATTGGAGAGACCTAGAATTCATTTGACACACATTGTTGTGTAGGAATTTTCTCTCTCTGGATAGCATTGGAGCTGTGATATATATGGACTATTCTTTGTTTGGGTTGTTCTGGGTTATGTGTGACACGCTTGGCTGAATGACCTATTGGATACTTTGCTGGTTGAAGCATCCTGCTGATCGTCGTAACGCCACCATTTCTTATCTCTGTTTTGGCTTGTCTTCTATCGATCTAATAGTATGTTCTATCTTCTTCAGTATTGTGCCCTAAGCTGAAATGGCATAGAACATATGCATAATTTAACAATTATGTTATGGTGAATTTTACTTGTGTATTTTTGCTATGATATGTTAAACAGTAAATTTAATTAACAAATCCTCAAACATAAAACTTAGAAACAAACCAAAACTACTTTGTTTAACCTGCAAGTCATGGAGAATACTTTGCACACTAAATTCTTTGAGAATGGATACTTTGCATAGCATTACAAATAGTTCCATTTTCATATCAGTTGGTATCAGAGCTAGAGTTTTACTCTGCATTTGTTCTTGTGAAAAGATATAGTTGACTGTTAGCAAGTTTTGATGCTTACTAGGCTTAAGCTCAAGAGAGTGGAAGGGAAATTGGTTAGAGCTCAAAATAATCCTCAACCAAGGAGGGCCAAAGTGCGATTAACTCCACCTTCTAATTCAACTCCAAGATCCACAAAAGAAGTCTTAAGCATGTCTTCAAGAGAAGGATAAGTTCTTAAAGACATTGATCCCAAAGAAGAAGAACGGGTGTTCCGAAAGGCATTCCTAGACATGACTGAGATGGTGAGGATACTCTACCAAGAAAGGAATGAAAGGATTGTAGGAGAAGGGTCTAAACATCAAAAGGAAGGAGAGGGTTCTTCAAGAGGAAAGAAGAGTGATGAAAAGTCAAAGAAAGGATACGGAGGAAATGGTGATCCACCATCCCCATCTCCATCCTCTTCCTCTACATCGTCATCCTCTACTTCGGTGAATCAATCTCACAAATTAAAAAACACTGGTAAAAGTTCATTTTTAAAGCTTGATGTTAAGTTTGAGTTGCCTATGTTTAATGGTGAGGTTAATGCAGAGAAACTTGAAAATTGGATAAGGCAGTTGGAGGTTTACTTGAGGATACAGAACCTTCATGATGGCAACACCAAGATTCAGTTAGCCTCTTTGAGAATGGATGGAGCAGCATTGGTATGGTGGGAAGCTAAAACCAAGGAAGAAATTAAAAAAATGGTAAGATCACTTTATCATGGGCTGAATCTATTACTACAATTAAAAAGAAATTTTATCCATTAGCTCATTTACAAAATGCTATCATGAATTGGAAAAACTTCAGGCAACTTAAGGGACAAAATGTACAAGACTACACCCAAGAGTTTAGGAGAAGATCACTCTTATTAGGGGTATACTTACCAAGTCAAGACACTTTGCTAAAATATATAGGTGGTTTGCACAGCTACCTTAGACATACTATCCTTATGTTCAATCCTACTAGTCTAGATGAGGTTTGTGTCCAAGTGACGCTTTTAGAGGCTAGAGGGAAACATACTTTTGATGAGGGTAGAAACATGCCTTTTAAGGGGGAAAACGGAGATAAAACCTCAAAAGGAAAAGGAAAAAACAATGCATCTGTCGAAAAAGAGGGTGAGAAAGTGATATGTATACACTGTTCAAGAGAAGGCCATGAAGAGAAAAATTGTTGGAAATTATATCCTGAAAAAAGAACTCAATTTAACAGAAACAAAGAGAAGAAGAAAATTGCAGCTACTACAACTACACAAGAAGACTTAGGTGATGATTCAGGTGACGAAACTAAAATTACAGACATGAGTTTGAAGAATATGAAGGGTAAATAAAATGATACTAAGCCAAGTACTAGTACTTCAAACTATCATGTACAAGCTCCAAATGAGGAAGAAAGAATTGAACTGTTCCATGTGAGGGTTATCTCAAAACATACAAAAATTCACACATTGTTTGACAGTCGGTCACAAGCGAATCTCATCTCAAAAAACTTAGTCAAGAAGCTAAAACTTGAAACCTTTCCACATCCAAGACCATATCCATTTGGTTGGATTTGCAAGGATGAAAACTTACATGTTTCAAGGAAGTTCATATTGTGTTTTGTGATTACTGCACATTTCATTGATACAGTTGAACTTGATGTAGTTTCGCTTGATATATCAGGAATTGTTTTGGGAAGTCCTTACTTATTTGACAGGAAAGCGATCTTTCATCGCCATGAAAACAAGTATCATCTATTTAAATATGGCAAGCATTTTATTGTTAGAGCACATCGCAAGAAGACAAATATCGCAATGGTAAATGCTGGATAGGTAAAAAGGCTAGTGAATTATAGTAAGAGTTTTGTACTTCTTATGGTTAAGCCTAAGGTTGATGTGAATCATGAGTCATTTGAAAAATGTGATGCAAAGTTAAAATCAAATTTATATGATGTAGTTGATGCACATCATGATATGTTTCAGGATCCGACAAGTTTTCCTCCTAAAAGGGAGATTCAACATGGAATACAGTGGCAACAAGATTGTCCTCTTTCAAGAATAGGCATGTACCACATGTCTATCATGGAGAATGATTATCACTTGCATAATAATTTGTTGTTTCATATGGGAAAGTTATGCATACCACATGGAGAGAGACTAAGTGTCATGAGAAAAGCTCATTCTTCTCTTATTGCTGGACGTTTCGGGGTAAGCAAAACGGTGGCACATTTACAGAGGTATTGTTATTGGCCTCGCATGGTAGATAGTGTTTCACGTTTCATTAGAGGTTGTTCATTATGTGCTACAAGCAAGCCTAGCAATAGGAATCTTGGTTTATATATGCCATTACCGGTACCTTCTAGACCATGGGAAAGTGTTTCTATGAATTTTGTTGCAGGTCTACCATTGTCTAGAAAGCAACATGATTATCTTTATGTAGTAGTTGATAGATTCAACAAGATGTGTATTTTTATGCCATGTAAGAAATCTATAACTGCTGAAAAAACTGTTGATTTATATTTTCAACATGTATGGGTTCATTATGGCTTGCCTACTTCTATTGTTAGTGACATGGATTCCAGATTTGTTGGGAATTTTTGGTCCAATTTATGGAAGATGATGGACACCAAGTTGAAAAAGAGGACTCCTTTCCATCCGCAAACAGATGGCCAAACAGAGGCAGTGAACAGAACCATTGTACATCTTTTGAGAGGTTATTGCAGCAAGGTTCCCAAGCTTTGGGATGAGCACTTGCATTACATTCAGCATGCTTACAACCGGGCCAAGCACTCTTCTACAAATACTTCACCTTTTGAAGCTTGTTTTGGGTATTTGCCTAAGTCACCTTTAGATTTCATTCTTGAGAAGGATGTTGCCATTGATGGACATAGTGACATTGACAAAGCTCACATGTTCATTGAAATAATTCAACTTATACATCAACAAATTCAAGAACAACCTAAAAAAAGTTAAGGCAAGTACAAGGAGAGGCATGACAAACACAGAGTTGATCATAAGTTTCAAGAAGGAGATGAGGTATGGCTGCATGTTAGTAAAGAAATAATGCAAGGAGAAGGTAAAAATTTGAAGCCTATTCTTTATGGTCCATTAAATATTATTAAACAAGTTGGAAATAATGCTTTTCAACTAGATTTGCCTTCATATATGCAAATGCATTCCATTGTGAATGTGGAAAATTTACGTTTGTATGAGCCTCCTTTAATTGCTGATCAAGAGAGTGATATTCAGCTGCCATCCATAGAGGATTTCTTGCCAAAATATTCGGATGAGTTGAAAGAGGATGCTATTCTTGACAAGAGGACACGCACTTCGAAGAGGGGAAGTGTCGATTATCTTTAGATTAGTCTTAAAGGCAAAAAACTGAGTAAGGAAAAATGGATGGAGGTGGAAAAGGTGAGGGGTCTGTACCCTCATCTTCTGAATAGGTAATTGAAGGCTTTTGGGGTCCAAAAGCTTCCCAATGGGGAGGTGTGATCAGGAGATCATGTCCAAGTTAAGAAATTGCTCAAAAATGGAAGTGCTCAGAAATGGTTGCAATCTGAACGAATGGAAAGGTCTCGTCGCTATGATTCTGGCGTCGTGAACCGTTCTCAAAACAGAGGTCGTATGAGAAATTTATTGAGGTTTGAAATCATCCAATGAACTCCAAAACATGACTTTTGACTTAGTTTGACTATGAAATTTTTATAAAAAAATATAAGTAAAAAAAAAAAAAAATTATATGTTTTGGACAGCCTATCAGAGGGTGCCACGTGGCCTACCCAGAGGCTTCCACGTGGCCCCAGGCCGTAGGTTGAAAAGATTGCACAAAAATTTGGAGGTCATGGGGTTTGAACCCCCGACCCGACAACCCGGGCAGAGGGACCCGACCAGCACGCTATAGTTGATTGATTCAGGCGGTATGGAATGGATAGTCAGGTCGTCATCGTTTGGGCGGAGAAGGTTGGGGACCAACCCCTCAGAGCATTGCGATGTGATCACATGCGGAGAACCATGGGTTTAAAGCCTTTGCACCGACGGAGAAATTTAAGGGGCTAGCCATCAGAGCTAGCCTTGACACCATGTGCCTTTATGCGGTGAACAAGGGCGTGGTATTAAACCATAACTGTGCGGCTCGGATGGGCATGTGGCCAGCGCTCACATCAAATTTAATGTTTGGATAAGTTGTAGTTTGTTCGGTGGTTAGTGCGGAAAACCGCATGTGACCACTTCCGCCTCCAGCATTTAATTTAACTAACAGTTAGTCCGATGGTTCCACTGGCAGACTTCCTAATCCGGCGGAATTGCTAAACTGGTGGAATTAACTGGAGTTCTCTCACTTTCAGCGGGGTTTTTGGGGGACATTGGACATTTTTCTTGCAGAAGTCATAACTTTCTCAATTTTCGACCAAACAAGATGAAAATTTAGTCAATTTTGGGTTTCTTGAGCATTCTGAGTAGTTTGGGATAGGTTTTAGTGCGAACAGAGGTGATCTACAACATCTTTTGCTTCAGGGAAGATGAAGGAGCCATCAGGGCCATCATGGAGAAGGCACTGTATTGGGTTGTATTTCACTGTTTAAGGTGAAACAAAAGCCATTTCTAGCTTTTTTTAATTTTATGAAGTTGAATTTACTGTTGTTTTTTCCTGTTTAGGCATATTTTTCACTATGTAACCATTTTGAGCAAATTAATAGAGTGAGGACATGCCATTGGGGAGCCTTGGACCGGAAGATGTAGCCCAGGAGGGGTGAACTGCCTCAACAATTTGTTGTGTTATGTTATGGTGAATTTTACTTGCTATGTATTTCTGTTGTGATATGTTAAACAATCAATTTAATTAACAAATCCTCAGACATAAAACTCAGAAACAAACCAAAACTACTTTGTTTAACCTGCAAGTCATGGAGAACACTTTGCACACTAAATTATTTGAGAATAGATACTTTGCATAGCATTACAAATAGTTCCATTTTCAGATCATAATCTCTCATGGAAAATATTTTTTTGGTAAGGTTAGGCATTTTCTCTATATTCCAAAAAAGGAAGTACATAATTTTTTTCCACTGGCTACTAGTCTACCACTTGGGAAACTAGACCAATAGGAAAGGTTCAAAATTTTTACATTATATTTCACAAAAGAAATTAGTCTATCACTTAAACTAAAAATATAACCAACTCGAGTACATTTCCAAAGATGAACTATTGAAATAAAAACATTGCCATCGTAAAAAATTGTAACAGAATAACATGTCCTCATGTTCATTTCAACCTGAGGGCGAGTCCACCTGGATTAGTGACGAAGATCACTTTCTTCTTCACATGGAGTGAAAATTATGTCTACTCACTTCGTGGCTAAGACACAAACTTTTCTATCTAGCTTCTTCATGGTTTCCATCATTTATGTCATGCAACCAAAATGTCTTTTTGTATGTCAAACCACTCAATAAGAAATCTTCTCATAGGAGTTTTAAGATGCCAATAAAAGGTGAAAAATTGCATATGAGTGACCTAACGAGATCGAGTTGAAGCACCTGGGATTCATTGCCTTGTTTCCCTTTCCACATGGTGGTGAGGGATAAATCTATTGTCATGTCACACTTCATCTTTAAAGTCTACAATTGTTGTTCGAACCACTTCAGGAATCTTTTTTGGATAACGAGCCATAGTTTGCCAAGCCACATATTGGGCTTGAGTTTGTGAAGTGGATAGAGGATTGGCAACAAAACTCACAAAGGGGGGTATCTCTACCCCTTCTTTGTACTTTGTGTCGTGCAGATATTCTATGTCGAATCATTGAAGGAGGGGAGAGGGTAGGAAGGACTAAAATAGAGAATGTAAGAACAACCCAAAGGTAGGTTAAGGGAGTAGCACATGAGAGAAATGGAAAATCCATGCCTTAAAGGAAATACCTCTAAATCAGAGGGAGAAACCATGTTGGTTTCCTTGGCTTATAATAAATTTATATATTCTCATAATTATAAAATTGAAAGAGGAGGGGGAAACATAGGTATTCAAAAGGAGAGGGGGAAGGGAGAAGAATAGGGGGACCAAACCGAAATCTATTAAGGGACCATGGGGTTGGCAGGAGAGCCTTTAAAGTACAAAAGATAGTTTGAGATTTGACATTGGAACTGATAAACTTGAAAATTAAAAAAACTAACTGGTACTAGAATTACCATAAAACCAAAGCACCGAGTCTCCGATGGTCCAAACCTGGGGCCAGTTGTGTTGAATCCACAAATATCCACCTTTAATCCACATATCCAAATTAAGCTCGAGAATAGGGACCTTACTTCTAAAGAGAACGCTTGAAACTAGCCACCCAATGCACAACAACCTCCAATACCATAATAAACGGAAATTCCAATTACAATACCATAAAAAATAAAAAAGGGAAATTCCTAAGTACTTTGTAAAATTCCATATAACTCACATACAACCTTTCATGTTGCATCTTCCACCAGACGATATACCAATTTTAGTTGTTCTCCCAAATCATTGGCTTCATCCACCATTCTTTGTCATGGTTCTTTTAATTTTCCATCAAATCCAATGCAAGTATGCTAGAGACAAGATTGAAGGAAATCTTCATGGTTGGTTGTCCCTCTAGAGTTACCTTCATACCACTGCCAATAATAAAACATATCACACACGCCTTTAGCTCATGTTCAACCATCCAGAGGCACTGCACCTTGTGTACTCTCATCTATCTAAGCGGCATACAACCTCATCATTTATTAGCTTGACTCTCATATCAAAGTGGGAGCTTGCATCCCACTTCTAAGCAACCACCATGGGGAATCTCTCATGGAAAATATTGTTTCTACTAAAGAGAATTGATGTGGAACACAATTTTTATTTATTAAAACAATGTCTCAATAATTAAAAAAGTAATGAAAACATGCCATACAATGCTATTTGAGCAAATTTGGTTGGTTTGATATCAATGACAAATTCATAGAATGGCCACAAGAAGAAGGGAAAAGGGTGGCTTGAAAGTGTAAAAATGCAATGATAGAGTTGCAAGGGTTCCATTTGAAAGTGTTAAAATGCAATCTTTAGTTTTTGAAGGGTGCCTTTGAAAGTGTTAAATTGCAAAAACGAGTTTTATGATTTGGAAGTTGAGAGGGATTCTAGATAACAGATCCATATCTAAAGAATGTTTAGTAAATTGCACTGCTATCAAAATGTTTTATTAAGAGAAACTACAAAAATCAATGTGAATGTGCAGATACTAAAAAGTAGAATCCCACATCTTGAAATAGAGAATAAGTCAAAAACCACCCACCAAACCAGAGTATCTCTACCAATCTAAATATATTCGCAAAACCACATTTGAGAGGTGATGGAAAATAAAAACGAAGATCATAAATTGACTTTATGAGAAGTGGGCCACATCCCATAAACATGTGAACTTTGAAAAGGTTTGGCATGTGATTTATAGACCATTAAATCCTGCCGAGAGATTTATTGAATTGAATGACAATCTTCAACTTCTGTCACCGAATTTCTGTGTCTTTCTTTTTGCAGCATCCCAAATTCTCTCCTGCAGTGGTCGTTTTGTATTGGGGCAGCTGATAAGGACAATTCCGCCCATGTCCAAATAATTGCGCCACGTGGAAAAGTTGCGGGCGATCGCTGCCCTTGTGGCGGGACAAACCCTTATCCACAGGAAGTGAAAGCTTCCCCTTGGGCGGTTTTCGGCTCCCCAGCTAGCGGTTTTAGCGTTCCCATATAGTGGTTTTTGTAGTCCTATTCGTAGGTTGGAGAACTGACCCGCCACCTCAGGAATAAGTTAGCGTGCTTTGACGATTCGGAGGATGACTTTGATTCCGATGACGTGGGGAACAGCCGGACTCTCCGGAAATTAAGGTGAGGTTTTAGAAAAGCTTGTCGGCGGCAAACATGACAGTGAGGAGCGTATTCCACGTTCGAACCTCACCCACAATCTTATCCGAAGGAATAATGAAATTCTTATGCAGAAAGTTGTGAACCACATCAAGGTTTAAATAAATTCTAATGCAAAAAGTCGTCAACCATATGGTGTATGTGTATGGTTGTTCCCCCTTTGCCACACGAAACGCGTGTTCTCAGTCATG